>JAGXCT010037001.1:186955-198287 GCA_022495035.1 Philopotamus ludificatus
AAAGACGTGAAAAGAGGAATCGACGAAGAAGCTTACCGTCATATCGAAAATTGGGTTCCAGAAGTGCTTCGAGGAGTGGAAAAGGAGCTGTTACAAGTGTTTGATATATCAGATGGGAACTATTTGATTGGTCCACCCCCTCGCACTTAGAGTGAGCAATTGAGACGTGAACTGGTCATAGCGATGAAGCGCTCGAGATAAGAATGTCTGATCAAGATTGGCCATCAACACGGACTTACTAGGTGTCGTGCAGTGAGCAGGCGCCTAATAAATTTATTTGGGTTGGCGATTACGTCCGGGTGCCGGTCCAGGGTCTGAGCTCGTGACTAGTCAAAGTTCAAGCTTGTTTCCCAAATCGAGAACAGTAAATGCCGTGTCGGCATTCCAGAGACTCATCAGCTTTTATGTAAGTGAAGGCCGAGCCCGCCGAACTGACCGAAAGTGTTAATTGAGAACAACGAGACAATGCACAAAATGCATTCACTTTAATATTATTTTTTTCAAAAATCAATTATAACACTACTAAAATAAATAACATATAGATCCTCCATTGTCTTTTTTTTAATATTAAATATTATTCAATTGATTAGTTATGCATAATTTCGGCGGCCCACCCGCAGCTCTACAATAATAAAAATTCCATTTTGTTCAAATATATATATAAAAAAATCATTTAACGTCAAATTTATGAAGATCTAGTGGCTGTATTTAATTAAAATCCAACATTTGCATTGATTATGTCCAGCCAATCATTTTCATCTCGCAAAGTGAAAGGAAAAATTAGATAACATCGAACGCATCCGAATCAATTAATCGGCCGTTTCGCCTAAAATTAAATAACAATAATGTGTAATCCGATACTACCGTTCTGCAAAGTGAGCAGGATGTGACCAAGACGCCGCAATGGTGTCATCTCTCTTTTTTTCATTCAAGATAATGCTAATGAGGCCGTATTCAATTTGTCAAAACATTTATTTAACGCCGTCGTTTACATTAACATGTCAGAGATCATTCTGCAATATGTCTGAGCCGAAAGCACACTCGTGCCGTATGCTTCATTATGCAAATGGCGATCGTTTTATTTACGATACGGCCGATTAAATAACAAACGGTTTTCATTCACCTATTTAGCGGCGACGATTTATTATCGCGATATTTATCGCTATATTATTTTGCGAAAGGGGGAGCGTTCGCGCGCTGGCTGAAAAGGCGACGGCGGACGCGGGTCGGAATCGAAAAAGAAATTTATACGACCATCGCAGTGGTGCCAACTTGACGACGTATCGATATTGTGCAATCCGTGTCGATTTCCGCTTCGAGCACTTCACGTGCTGACTGATTCTTTAAGAGTCGATGACAAAAATAATAGATTTTTTTATGACCTTGCCGGAGAACTGTCATCCATTGTCTGGAGTGCAGCTGGGCGAGCTGATAAGCAAACACTCGGTTAAACAAATCCGGTTGACCGGCACTAGGAGTTTTCCTTGACACTGCTTCCACAAAAATTAAAAACTTTTCAATCAATCAGATGCCAGTAACCTTTTTTCGTTCCTGATTCGTTGCGTGATTGATACGGAATCGGCGCCGATCTGACTGTGCAAAATTATCCCGATGGAGGCGGCAAGGTTAATCGATGCACAAATTTTAACTTTAACACTAAGGCCAACGCAATAAATATCGAAATTTAAAAAACTTCATCTCGAGCCCCGCGTTGAGATACGCAACCGATAATAAATTCTACTACCGGTCTACTGGACAATATCCGGTCTGCTCTACAAGTTTTTTTTTCCCTCCATAGTACATAAAACACAAAGGTCACGTCCTCTATTGTGCCTTGCGTATAAACGATACAATAAAGAAAATGCTCATATTATCTCATAAACAATAATCTGGCAACATTTTTATTATAAAATATTTATATATGTATAATTTGCGGATCTCGGAGTAAAAAAAAAAATATGTATTAATACGTTGAAACAAAGGCGTTTCAGTCCGTTGACAGTGTCCATTTATACACAATCTTGAGATCGCTACCGGATTTCTGAAATATTTAGGATTTCCCAAATATTCGAAGAATTTCCATATATAAAACGAGGCGGACAACATTAACATTAATAAACGATATTATAATTGGGCATTAAAAAATTACATAACGATTAACATCGTACGAATATATATTGATTCATAAATATTTCACAATAAAAAAAAATGAGATTGAGATCAGATGCGCAATGCAATCAATAACATACTACAATTAAAAATCAATATAAATAAAAATGAATGAAAATTTCATTTGACATCACTAAATTAATATTGCGGTTACATTACTGACGTCAATGCAATTATTTTGATTGAGATCGATCATCATATTAAAACGGCGTCGTGTAAAAAAATTAAAATTCCGTATTTTTCTGAGAATAATTGTCATATTAATTAATTAAGATAATATTAATTTATACCTATAGACACCGCCAGCAGGAGAGCTGATAGCATTAGTCCATGCGATAAGCGGTTCGCACTGCAAATCTTCATTTTTATCACAATGTTTTTTTATAAATTACTCAACGGCCGACTGTGTGTGCTGGCTTTAAAGTCGATGGCTCATGTATTTGTGCAATTTGGTTGTCTAGGGTTGTTGTTGTGAAACGGCCGAAGCACCGAGACAAACTGTCCGTTTTCACTAAATTACAGTTTATATACTGCTCAGAGTGAACCCAGGCCAATCGGCTCGGCCCCAGGGCAAAACCGTAAACAAACATTAGACCAGGTGAAATGGTGCAGATCTAACGAACCGATGACGTCGACGATGGGCGGGAAAATCGGAAAATTTTCGAAAATACGCTACGGCGAGCCGCTTTGCAGCCATGCCCGTGAAACTTTCGCTAGCCGGGGTTAGTTTTCTCCAACTTGACAGTTCATACGCATATTGCGTTCATTTGTTTTTCATATTATTAAACAAAAGAATATACACTGAAAATAAATTAAATATTTATATCATTATCCAGCTTTAAACTCATACTAAAATGATACATATTTTGGATTTTTTTTTTAAATGTCGCCTAAATTATTGTGAATAGATATTTTAAAAAATTCTTTTTAAAAAAAATTCAGAATATAAATATATGGATGCACCTTGGTCTCGTATAACACGGTCATATAGTTCCAGATAAACGTCGTGTAATATAAATCCGTGTTATACGAGGTTTGAAGTTCACACCAAAACAGTATTTGCGTTCTAAAAAATATCAAAGTTTGTTATAATTATAATATCGGCAAATTATGAAGTAAATTTTTTGGAAGATTCTAATGTCAGTCAACGCAATTTCTCCTTGAATTTTTATATTATGTAGTGAGAATCGCTTCTTAAAATTTTCAAATCAACCTCTACTAGCAGGAAAATTGTGTTGATCTTCTGATGACGATTGTTCAGTTCTTTTTAAATTATCATACATTTTTGAATAATGTTTCTGTCTATAAGTATGTTTTTGTCATTGCAAACTTCTATCCATATCACTAGAGCCCTTTCCATCTTTTTTATTATTACTGAACTGTGTACGCCCAGTATTTTACTTAGCGATAGATTTTGTTTAAATCGTGTTATATAAAGCGTGTTGTACAAAAAAAATGACGCTAATAATCAACCGTGTTATATAAACCTGTGTTATACGAGGCCGAGTTGTACATACGTTTAATCTATACACCCCCAATAATAAAATATGAAATATTAATCGATTTTATGGAAGGTTAATGAATAATATTTATTATTTATCAATATTTCCCTTCTTGGCTCCTAATCATATGGCACCTGTGTGCGCCGCACAATTTGGCCATATGGACGGCGCGCCCCTGCGTGGAATAAATTTTAATAACAATTACGATTCAATTGATGAATGAACGTATGTCGATGATACGCATCGATTCATTAATGTTAATCACACGAAATAACGATACTAGCAATTCGTGCCAACCATTATGACATCTTTATACGATTTGCATCGACGATATAGCAAGGTTTGACTATCCATTTTTATTGTTCATATCATTAAGCTCGTCGTTCATATCATTAACCGTATACACACGTCATCATTGATTATTTGTCGATAATGATTATTTAGAAAGCCATTTTGTTTCCTAAATAATATTACATATGAACCAGCTAAAATCGATAAAATCAACATAACCTTAAAAATGTTGACGCAAAAGCAAAATGGCGCTAAAACAAATGAACCGAATTCAATTAAAACAAATGAATTGAAAATCGCCATCTTGTGCATTTGACGTTTGGCGGCACGAGCAACTCTGCGCAATTGCAAATTACGATTTATCGTATATGAAATAAATCGAGTTACGTATAATGTAATGATTATATTGATACGTCCGAGATAGCATGCGCATAATACGTATATATATAAATCAATCTGACAGATATACGTGTGAACTTTTTTATTGCGTTTGATATTTAAAACGTCTCATTCTTTCAGAGAATCTCGATTCGGATTGGTTTCTGCGAAGCGATTTTCAACGGCGCAGCCTTCGATCGGACGAGTTATTTGTACCGACGGTGTTTGCCCGTTCTGCGAAGTGTTTGCCGACAACGATTTGTTTACGACCCCGCTTCCGTATGTCGACAATGGCGCTAAAGAGGCGGTCCGTTAGTGCAACATCCGGTCAGGCATCCTCAATCGCAACACTTTCGTAGTTCTTCGCGGCGGCAAGGTTGATCGCCGAGAGAAGCGATAGGTCAGGGTCGAACTGATCCATCTAGTATACAGATTCATCCAGTAAATTATTGCAATAACATTCCTCTTAAAAAATAACAAACGATAAAATCAACTAAAACAAATGAATTACGAATCGCCATCTTGTTTTTGTCCGCCATTTTATTATCGATGCTTTTGTAATTACCGCGATTGATAACGTCTGATATGCATATTTTTATGAACAGCGAAGAGGTTTGGTAAATATTAACTTTGCGACAAACGTACCGATATTTTTACCAAAAGTTCGTGTTTAAAAATGGCGTTATACGGTCTCGTTGTTGAGATGAACACTTAAAACATGATTATTTTATATATATTATTTATAACAAATAACGATAGCACGAATGGAACATTTGTCCTTAGCGGAGCGAAGCGCGGCACTGATCACAATAGGACAATCACTGCATTCTTATAATCTTGGGCATTAGAAAGATCACTTCAGGGTTGCTGTGGCAGACAATAGAACTGTAATCTAATGTGAACATATTCGCAGATGAGCTTGCATGTAACACCGTGTGCAATTAATTGCGGAATAATGCGCTCGTGCCGAGAGGAGTCACCTTTGATTTCTCAATCAATCTACATTCTCAACGCATCATCCTCTCAACCGTGGAGGCGAAGAATTCGGAATATGCGGTGAACACGACCACGACGTGGCGCCTGCGAATGCAAATGCTTGCATTGTTCCACACACGATGTTCATGATTTCGATTGAGGATGGCTCATCTGACCTTGGTGGAGGATCTGGGTCTCCGGAGGACTTCCTCGTGATCCGATTGTCTTCGCGCCCGGCGACGATGCAGCGTTCGCTCCGAGGTGACTTTCGTTTCCTTTTGTCGACCTTTATCCGGTGGCCTTGACAAGGTTACAAAGTCGTCACGATCACCACGTGGACTCGACCACCATCGCGAGTTTCATTACACGCATTGAAGAAATTTAGGTTAATCGCTCTCGCAGTATTATTGCATGCGCGAATTACACTCTTCTTGGAAAGTCTAATTGGTGCACATTTTAATCGATTGGCAATTTGGAAATTTTTCTAGCAACGCATATTTCCATCAATCATCCGGTACGTCACCTCTGGTACATTGTCGATTGACCTCGAAGCGTATCATCAACCGGATCTTTGTAATTAATAAATAAAAACGATTAATTGCACAGCCATTGATTATGTTTCATGATCTAGCTGGAATTTGCAAAGAATTTCTGTAAAAAATAATGTCAAAATTTAATATTTCTCCGAATTAAGAAGAGTAAACACATACATGGCGTAAGATGACGACGATTGAAACACTAATAATCATGGATAATTAAAATACTTCACCATCGGTAAGCCAATACATAATCTTACATCAGATGATTTGCAAGAATTGATTATTACAACGCCATGATTAACAAGTTTGAACAAAATCCACTGCTGGATCCACATTTCCCGTTGTTCTTTTTGTTCTTTTCAGAATTAAGGATCTGAAAATAGTAAACGCATCAACATTCATAGACTTTCCTTTTAAAGAGGCGAATGGGATATATTGCTTCTTTTGGTCATCCACGGAACTCTAAAACTCCAGCTTCATAGCTGAAATGCATCTAATTTCATCTATCTACTGCTCGACGATTAAAATCTCTATTGTAAGAGATTCAATGGCTGAATCAGAACTTTAAATTTTAAAGCTCCCTTCTAAATATTTTAAATACGTTTTTTGTTCTGGTAGGCTTTATACCACTGGTCTTAAAAGTGAGACATTAGAATTACTCAATATTTATTTATTTATTTAACTACGATGGATATATGGAATAACGGAAAGATTCCAAAGCGCCATTCACCCATATAAAGATTCTAAAGATTCTAAGAACTAATATTCCCCCTAGTGTCAAACCACGACACTGGTTAATTTTAATATTATTTTAGTTAGATTAAAATTCGTTTTATAATTATTTATTCAGCGAAGGATGGATGGGATTAAATGAATTAATTCCAACACGCCAAACTAACGCGTGTTAACGGTTAATTTACGTTATCGAAATAACATGCATGTTACCTACAAGAGATCATCATCATCATTTGCCAAGCACAAGGCTCTCACTCGCTGAGGGCATGGGCCTTACCAAACTCTCGCATGGTAGTGAGGCCAAAGGAACCTGAGTCTCACACGACGTGGGGTCTCCCCTTTCGTGTCCCAACGCGGGACTTGTCGCCCGGTACGGTTTTTTGTAAAGAGTTTCTCTCTCTTGGTCATTGCTGGCATTGGACGTACATGTAAGTAACACTGGTTATATAGAAAATTACAACTGCATGGCTGTATTTAAAGGTTGATGATAATCAGATTAGAATAATTATGAACATTTAATCTTTTAGGTACTTGAATTATTAAGTTTCAACAGAAAAAAGTGATAAAAAAAATAAAAAATTCAATAATCCATGAGAAATTGATTTAACACAGCTACAATGTTACAAATATTTAATATTTTCAGAAAAAATCAAGGGCCCTACAATATGCTGAGGGCTCCAATGTCTTAAGGTAGCCATGCGCCTGAATCTATGCATCATGGTCTAGTAGTGGTAATGATCTATTTTAAAACAAGGTTTTTAGGAATTGCCTACTTTCCCTTTTATCTGCTATTAATGTCTGATATTGCGGAACTGTCCGTGTATATAGTTGGAAATATGACCGCTAGGATTGACACGCGCAAAACATCTGTTATAAACATTTGAATAATTGCTAAATTATTAATTATCTTGAGAGCTGAACTTTGAGGCCCCCTGCATTTATGAGGCCCCAGGCGCTCGCCTTTTACACATTTGAAGAAATCCGTCATTGTAGGTCTTTGCCATCTGAGGGCACTACGCGATCTCCGCCGGTCATGGGGCTCTTTTATCCACCTTCCAAGCACCAGCAGAGGCTCGTCCGTCTCGACCCTATGGCAAGTATTGCGTAGGGTATTCTCCAGGTTAATCAGGCTCTTCGGATACGTTCAGGTCGCCAGCTATAAGTCCGGGAGCTGAGCTGTCAACGCGCCGATTGTAACAATAATAATCGGCTAGGACCGATTCTTATTTGATTTACCATCTGATCGAGTGCTATGGGCACCTCCTGCTGCATATCCGTCACCGAATCAGCACGGATAACGGCCTGGACTCCTCATAATTCTGTAGAATCTACAGAGTCGTAATTGCATACAACCGCGATCTCGGCCACGTCCTATACCGACATGCGACAACACTTAACTACAAGAGAGATATCTAATAGAAAGTCTAATAAATTCAATCAGAATGAAATCGTACTTCAACTTCTTCGTAAAAGGGCAGGTGTTTTTAGACATCATTAAGCACTATGCAATTAAATACTTTGAAGACATTCGCCTTGGATAAGTTTCGACTTTCTTCTTGGTCTATTAACAATCGGAGATATAGAGCGGTGCCCTTTTTCTCCTTCTTCGTGATAGTATTGTCGTTGTTTGAGTTTCGCCTTCTATAGACTATTATGAAGGCAAACGGCAGTTGGGTAGAAAGAAGCTGTCTAATCTAGACTGAATTGTTTCAGCTCTCAAAAAAAAACAACATGGAAAGGACGAACACGGATATGGTACTAGAAGAAACGATCTTAGCTTTCCAGATCAATTATATCTTAGGTTCAGCTTCTCGTGGGACTTCTGAATGCGGCTTCTTCAGATAACCTGGAGGACAACCAGCGCAATCCTGGCCTCGGGGTTAAGTTGGATGCGTCCCTGATGGAGATGGCGTAGTGTCTGCCTGATGGCAAAGATCCGCCTAGGGTTAGAAGGTCACTTAAATAAAAAAATAAAAAAAATAGCAACGTGGCTTGGCCACTACAAATACAAATTTGAAATTATCTTGTGATGATGAAGATTTTAGTACCTTTTTTAGTGATTCCAAATATGCTTCATTGATGACTCACCTAAAGATCGTAAATCGCTTCAGGAATGAATTATAATACCAGTAGGATACATCTCTTGAAGATCGTACGAAAATATAGATAAAGTTTCCAAATGCTACTCAATCTAATCAAATTTATAAATCTCTCGATGGCTTGGCCAGTGGCGGATTTTCCCATAGGCGCATAAGGCGCGCCCCTGGGGCCTCATTAATTCAGGGGCCTCAAAGTTCAGCTCTCTTAACGATTTTTTTTTTTTACAAAAATTATTAGCATTATTCTAAATTGATTATAAAAACGTGCGCATAGAATGCAGGTTATATGGTGTAGGGGTAGTGAAAATATTTTGAGGGGGGCCTCAAAATTGAATTGCGCATGGAGCCTCTCAAGTGCTAAATCCGCCACTGGTCTTGGCTGATTATATATAATTTAGAGTTTACTAAAGATGTATTCTTCTGAGTGGAGACTCGTCTGCTTATTAATTTTCAATTGATATATAATAAAATCATTACCCCATGCTTCAACATTGTAGCCTGATATTTCTTGCATTTAGGCCAACTGAAGAATTGTTGCAATTTTATCATCACAAATACTATGCTTTGCTCTCATTATGTCAATATGTATCACTATGTATAATACTTTCTTGAGTCTTCATCGGAAAATGACACAGCTTTAAATAACAGTAATTATATTCTTCTTATTCTTCTAATTAAATAAACCAGATTATAGTTGTATCAAGCTGTAAAACGTTAGTAGAATTAATTAAATTATGGAAATGAAGGTTGATAAATGGAATAATTTACATAGGTTAAATCACTGCAGATAATGAGATTTTCCGCTTTATTTAAAATTGAGTCGTCAACCTCATTTGGCCCAAATTTTTCATTCATAGTCGAGAGCTATCCGTAAACTCCGATCCTGGGACGCGATTCTTTTTACGGCGGAGCTCGATGAAAACTCTAGATCGATTCGATCGATCGATAAAATGTAACATCCTGGTGACGACATGAGGATATTTCCAAAAAAGGTGTTTTGTCATCCTATCACGTGCGCGTCCATCAGATTGGCCCCTAAATCATCCGAATTGTCGAATTCCTCGTAAATCTCGCCATGAATAAAATATTAAACGCTTTGTTTTGTCGTTTTCGAAAATAAACATGCCAGACAATAAAAGTTGAACGTCTTTATGATGCTGAAGTAATGCCACCGTTTTGTCATCTTGCAAATATTCGCAAATTATCTGATCATCGATTATTCGGACGTTTTTAGCGGGCATAAAGTAGCGATATTGAGCACCGAATGGGACATTACCGCCGTATAATTTTCAATTTCATTGTGCGACCGATTCGGTTGTTCGACGCTTCCGATGGTAATTTAGTGGCGATGCTGCGATTGACATCACGGGGATGACTCGACTTCCATTTTGAAGCGATTGGCTCATTCGCATACGATGACCCTAATCGCGGCGACCAGGACCTCGACTAACTGGAACTTTCTAGAAAAATACAAAGTAAATAAGTAAAACGTATGCATTTTTAATGCACTCGCTATTAACAACTGAACTTATCTTAACATATTACTTCGAGGATCAGTGGGTGCGTTGGTTGGTTTGCAGAGAGAAGTACCAAATTATCATTCGACATTCCCTTTTGGACTATTCGTCATTTCCTTTACTTTGCGGCACATACATGTTTTATTATTGTACTTTATTAAAAGAGGGTTTATCCCCTTTTTGAAACTTCTTACTTTTCAGGTTTCCTCACCCCAAGCATTTCTCTCTTTCTACCCTGTTTCTTATTGATTCTACCATATTTGGACTCTCTTTAGTTTCCCTAAGTAGCACATCTTGATTCACCAAACATGAGCATAACAACAGGAAGCGCGAACTCAAAAGACCTAAATATAATAAATATTATAATTTTTAGCTACCGGACCTCTCATCAGAACCTTGGAGCTCGAGACAGAATTACTTCTCTTAAAATTGGACTTAATACGCCCCGGCGAGGTCAGAAGAAGTTATTACAACTGCCTAAATCTCAAAAATGGCAACTGCTTCGCCTATAATGGTACACCTTCCGGACGTACCAGTGGCGTTGGCTTCCTAATTAACAATAAGATCAGGAGAAGCACATACGAATTCAAAAGTCCATCAGACCGTGTAGCAACAATATATATGTGTGTATATATGTATGTATATTTGTATATCATCATCATCATCATTTGCCAGCCACAAGTCTCTCACTCTCTGTGGGCATGGGCCTTACCAAACTCTATAATGACAGTCGAGGCCAAAGGAACTTGAGTCTTACGCGTGATTCAGTCACTCCAACCGCGGGACCAAAGTCGTTTTGGTATGCGGTTTTTTGTAAAGAGTTTCCCTCTCTTAGCCATTGCTGGAGTTGGACGTACAACTTCTACCTTATTGGTATCGGATTTTACCCTCTCGATCGTGTCCAGGCAAGTAGGAGGGGGTTTGTCTCGGTACTCGTTTATTCCCTTCTCTGATGCGTTATCTGCTTATAACGAGTCACGGGTGACAAGTAGCGAGCAACCCCACACATATCTATATATGTGTATATCTATACACAGGCATACATATGCACATCTGTCCAAAACGAGCCTCGAGTAGATTATTAGTCCTGTCGCGCAATAGCAATCCTTTCATCATGGAAAAGACCT
>JAGXCT010037001.1:198775-247325 GCA_022495035.1 Philopotamus ludificatus
AAACTCGTTCGGATGGAAGCAATGCCACACCCGGCGGCTGTTTTAGACTTATCGTCAAGGCGAGCGATGTTGTTCTTCTGGCCCAAAAGGGGGCCCGCCCTTCCGTAAGGCTAGTGGATCAACCTACATCAGGATTACAGGATTAAATGCAGATTTCTTTTCATCATAATTTTTGGAGACTTTTTAATTCATGGAAAAAAATTACCTACTTAAAGAATAATCTTCAGATACTTCTGGAATAAGGATAAAAATAAAATAGAGAAAAAGAATTAATATAAATCAATATAAAATGATGCATTTTTGGCTTAAATTGAGATGAATTATTCTTATGATATATGAAAGAGTTGTGGCTTCAATTGAATTAAAAATTTACATAAAATCTCACTTGGCGATATTTATTTTGTAAATATGTAAATTACACGCGAATATATAACGTAATAAGTGGACCGTCGATCAACCGTATGGCATGGGCCCCCTTTTTTGATTTTAAAAAAAGCTACTGAAACTCATATAAAAAACAAAACTAAATTTTCCCCAACGATCGGGGGCCGATGCTCCAGCATCAAAGCATCCCTAAAGATCCGCCATTGGGTAGGGGTATGGATTTATTTTTATTTACCTTTTCGTTTTAACCTTTGCGTATGGCCTGCCAGATTCCCAGGTACTCCATATCCCGATAGATGACATTTTCTCTCTGGTTTCGTAGTATTAATATATGCTTCTCCTCATACTTCTCGGATAAATATGTATGCCCATACTGGAGTCGAGTGTTGTCGCGTGTCGGAATCAGACGTGGCGGCGATAGCGGTTGGGCAAGTCATGGTTTCGTAGATTCTACGGAGCTATTAGGAGCCAGGCCGCTATCCAGGCCAATTCAGTGACGTGTGTGCTACAGGAGGTGCCCGTAGCACCCGATCAGACCGTAAATTAAATACGAATTGGCCCTAACCTCGTCTGATTATTATTGTTATAATCCACACGTGACAGCTCGGTTCCCGGGCTTTGGCTGGCGACCTGACCCGTATTCGAAGAGCCAAGATAACCCTGGAGAACGTCCGTCGCAGTCATGACATCATGGTTGCGACGGAGGTGCCTCCAGATGGCAAAGACCCGCCTCAGGATTAATATGCCACTTAAATAAATAAATACCCAGGGCTTATCAGAGGGGGGACGGAACAGGAGGGTTGTACTACCCAGTGGTGGATTTATAAAGATAGTTATGATACTGGAGCATCAGGCCCCCGTTTAATGGGGGCTGCAAAGGGAGGCCCGAGACATAAATTTCTTGTTTCTGTAGTAAACGTATTGTTAGATTTGTTAATATCAGAACTGAGTAGAAGAGGAAAACTTTACGAACTATTAAGAAAAAAGTATTAACCCTTTGGTTGCCACGAGCCGATTTAATCGTCTCTTGCTGTTTACCTAGTATTGCCCAAAACGACGGCTCAAAATCGTAAAATAATAAAAATTTAAACGGCCTGTGTTACGTATTGAAGAAATTACAGCGTACTGCTTCAGTGGTATATTTTTTTAAATAAATTTCGGGGTACTAAATACTATGGAACCCGTTTTTTATATTTTTGAAGGAACTAAAAAAAACGTAATTTGTGGGAAAACGTAAATTCGGGGTACTCTATAAATACAGTGGAACGCGTTTTTTTTACATATTTGAAGGAACTGAAAAAAAACGTAATTTGTGGGAAAATGTATTTAAATGTTTTAAATTTTTAATAAGGTGCATTTGATTTGTAAAAAGGTGCATTTGATTTATATAAAGGTGCATTTGATTTATAAAAAGATGCATTTGATTTGTAAAAGGATGCATTTGATTTGAAAAAGGATGCATTTGATTTGAAAAAAGGTGCATTTGACGTGAAAAAACTGTATTAGCGAAAGGGATAAGGAATACTCTGTGAAGAGAAAAATTAAATAGTACGGCCATTCTGAATATAGAATAGGACATTTTAAACCAAATTGACGAATTTGAAAGAAATAAAACAAGAAAAAATTGGTAAAAAAAGTGAATACGATTGATGTAATAAAACTTCCTAGCTCGACTCTTGGATTTTTCGCGGGTCATTCTTGCTGAATAAAAGCGTAAAATTGTCATGTTTCAGTATTATTCCACTACGGTTGACTAAATTCAAACATTTTTATTGCAACTTCAGTCGTTAATCTTAAATTATTATTTTATATTTCCTATATTTCCGGCGCATGTGTGCACCGCACAATCTGGCCTTATGGACGGAGCGCCCCTGTGTTTCACCCAGTTTCTTTAATTCAAAGTGAATACTCGCTGTTGTTACGACGCGCGCAATTTTTTTTCTAGTTCGCATTTGGTACGTTGTGCCGACTGCGAGTGAAACGTGCGAGCGACATGTGCTGAGAGAGCTCAGTCTGCAAAAATCCAAAATATTCACCAAATTATGAAGCATATCATAAATAACTATTTTTATTCTTAGAATAATCCATTTTTGATATTGATGAAGAATTCATGGGTTAAAAAATTATAAACAAGGAAGATCCAAGTTTTAGGCTCAATTCTTCGAAGATTTTAATTTGTCCTCATTAAAAGCTGGCCGTCGTCTACTACATGAAGGTCCTTCAGGCTCTCTTTAGCTGATTTGAACTTTCGAAACCAGAATTGACATCCGTTGACTTTTAGAAATTCTCCATAAATTTTGGTTAATAGCCTCCGTAGCCTTGGTTGCACATAGTCCTTCTTCAAAAAAAAAAAAAACAGCATGCAGTGACGCATTTTTTGTCGTCGATTTAGGGCTTAGACATTTTAGCCTTAATAATAAAATCCCAAAATCCCAAAGAAGTTCTTTTCAAACCTATGACTAACTCAAACCAGACTATCTGAAGTATGTATAAGTAATAAAGGATCATTTTAATAATACAAAAATAAGGCGTCAGGAGTAAGAATTGGCAAGTATTTTTTTATGTTTTTCCGATCAGATTTTTCTCGTGCCAACAATGAATTTAACGACACGCCGATGACGCCGTCGACGAGCAGTCTGACACCGCCGGGTTATTGGACATAAATCTGCTCGGCCAAAACAGGTGCAGAAACGGCGGCGAGAAGCCTTCGACTCCACATCCATACAACTTTCCTATTCTTAGTCATGCCCAAAGAATTAATGGTCCTCCACCTGCCCCCCTGTCCAGTTTATTCTGGGCGATTCGCTCGTTTGCATTATGTCGCAGAGCCGCGTGGCGAACCTTGTCAAACACACAATAAAATATTTATACGGTATAAAAATAAAAAGACAGCCTCCATTCATGGGTGTGAGAATAGATGGGTGATGACTCAGGCGAAAAAGTAGTGATGATTCATCCCGTGGAAGATGGAATAACCTTTCGGGGGGACATTGTTCGTCGCAGCGTGCGATTAGTATTATACCATCGATTAGTATTAAAATTTATCAATTTATATCGCATAACTCATAAATAATAGCCTCGATTTAAATCACGATGCCAGTGTGCAGTTAATAAATTTGGCTCTAAGTCGCCAAAAAAAATATAATAAACATATTGACACCGATAAATAAATTATTGTCGAGCGATGAATCATAAGGTTCGATGCAAATTAAAAATAAATTATTTGCGCGGCAGAGCCGCCGAACAAGTGGCACACGTGCCACGCCAATCGTCGTGTGGATCCGCAGCGACACTTTTATTGCCGCACTAAATCATCGGATTATTATGGGAAAAAAGCGTAAAATCCTATATTGATTTTGACCGTTTATGACATTTTTTTTTAATTTAAAAAAATTAAATTGCCCGTCTCAAACAACTCAATTCGTTTTATACGTTATTTTTTGACACTTAAATTATTATTATCGTCCATATATCACCAGATTTTCAACGCACCCATATCGCGATCTAATAGCAGCGTAAATTATGTATTTTATACTTTGCATACAAATAAATGCCCGCTTATCTCTCTAGCCAGAGAGATAAGCGGGCGTTTTATGAAGATGGGCATTATGAAGCATCCGCAATATAACTGAAGTGGGCTCAGAACCGAATCCCATTAAATAATAATAGCAATTAGTATTATATTAGAAACATATCTTTATTAATAGGTCTCATTTGAACCTTCTTCCATCTTATTGGCGACTTATAGATCATAGAATTTGGTGGGTTTGGACTGAAAGAAATTATCGAAGGCCTGATTGACTTGCTCTTCATTAATGAATGTTTTTCCATTAAAAAAAGTACGGTAGTTTAGAGGAGCAAGATCTGGAGAGTAGGATGATTGTGGCAAAACAGATCAGTTGATCTCCAGAATTGTTTCTTGAGTCATTTTTGCCGTGTGTGGTCTGGCGTTATCGTGTAACAGGATAACGCCTTTCCGATTGACGAGTGCAGGACGCTTTTCCAGTAGTTTTTCATGAACTCTTCGGCTCGTGGTGGATTATTCCTCGACGATCCCATCATACACACAATAAGTTTTCTTGCCATGAATATTGGCTTTAGGGTCCGGTTGATCCTTATTTTTTGCTTCACCCTGCTGGGCTATTTACCTTACTCATTTCCACCCTCGGACCTGCTAGGCCATGGTCCTACCTTTAAGCTCCTCAATAAGAATTTACCAGATCAATGTAGAAGGGCCAATTGCTGCAAAATCAGATTACCTCTCCAGATTGACGACAGAACAAAGCATGGATATCACCTGGCGGGTTCCTCACCGCAGGGCTGTCCTGGGAAGGAAGACCCTAACCTGTTGAGCAACTAATAAATGCTTGGACTTAAAGCGTGGCAAGGCTTATCACGTCAATGTCTGTAGAAACGCGTAGCTGCAGAATAGCCGTAGAGGCATCTAGAAACAATTCTCGATATCTCTGTCACCAGTAATTGTGAATTGTAGAGATGCGACTATCAGGCTAGGTTGACCCGGCTCCTAATACATTTAAAGGCAAATGCCAGGATAGTTCCTTAGGCCGTTCCCATCACATTTCCGCTTCTACAAACTCGCCCGTCCTCCAGTTTCAGGCCGTAGCGGAAACAGAAACTCGTTCGGATGGAAACAATGCCGCATGGTGGCTGTTTGAATATCGCTAAGGCGTGCAACGTTGGCCTGCCGATCAAAGGGCCTGCCCTCAGCGCGGAAGCTAGTGGGTCAACCTGCACCTGGATTACGTAGCCAACTAATGTTGTTCTTGAATTGTGCTCAGAATGTGCGGAGAAACTCCAGCAGCGTGAGCATGCGAAGAATGGCAAAGTAAAAGTCCATGCAAAATCATCATCATCATCCGACCATTGCTTTGGCGGACAATATTTTATGGAGTCCATTTCGGTGCCTGTTATTGTTCTATCCAAAAGGTTATTTTTTTTTTATGCCGTGAAGGAGGAGACTTGCGGCAATAGACGATTCCGGTCACTGAGATTATGTAGGTACCCGATGCCCTAACTTGTGCGGAATTTTCGTCCCGCGATAATCTGTAGATTGTGACGTATTGAGTCTCTCTGTCAACTCCGTTGTCGTTTGACGTGGATTTTGTTTCAATATTGCATTTAAAAATGTCATCATCGAAGTCGTAAGGGCGAACTCCCAAAGCATCACATGACGAATATGCACTTTTTGATTCTCCATTTTAAGGGTTCAGAATAACACCACTGTAACGTCCACCACACTAAATAGTTGTGATAATCACTGACAGGCCACTTATCTATCTAGCGAAAACAAAAATCCTCGTGTCGAGTGACTCACTGCGAGTAAATTTAAACAATAGAAACTGTCCACCTGAATCGGAAGTTATTTATGACTCAAGCTAATAAATTATTTGAATTACTCTATTGTATAAATTATTACTATTATTATTTCATTTATAACCGTTTCATGTTAAAGACAATTAAAAATGTGTTATTATAATAAATAAAATAACGTTTAATTCTCTTTAGTAATCTTGCTCCACAAATAAACTCTCTTAAGACAGACTTGATATTTTGTCAGTTTTATTTCGGAAGCTTTGATGAAGCAATACTTCTCTATAAATGGATACCTTCGTATCTGAGGATCGTCTTCTCCAAGAAAGGCCGTAGGGAAATTTTTGAGCATAATTCCTTTTCTTATTTCTGTTCCACAATTTCTGTAACTTAAGAAAAATATAGATAAATTCTTCAAACCTTAATATTCCAGATTCGGAATATTAGCAAATCTGGATAGGTGATTGCTTCCCTCGATTATCATCAGTTTGGTTTTAGACGTTTCTCGATTTAAAGTATTAGTTTCTTACTTTCACATCAATAACAAGCAGAATATCCTGCCGAATTCCTAAATTATCATAATCCTGATGACATTTCATCCCTTTCTATCTTTGGCTACGTCTTGGAAATGTCATCCGCATTATCTGATGCAATACGCAATCTTCGCGTCTTAATTATATGATTATGCATATACAGTTAAACCCCCAATAACACTAAAATCGGGACCGTGTTATTTGGAGTCGTGTAATTGGGGAGTGAAGCCGTCCGGTTGTGTGCGTATAGCCTGGCACTTGAATACACAGACGCTAGCCAACGTTTGACTGTATGCGGATTTCAACTCAGCGCGTAATTCGGGGTAGTGTAATTGGGGGTTCCACTATATCAATTCGTCCATATCTGAAGGAAGACGTATCTCAGAAAGAATGATGAATAATGCTATTTTTTATGCTATAACTGACAATGTATTTTTAGACTTGTTATGTCCTCCCTTCTCGGCACTAATTTTAACGATGGAATTTGGCTACAAAATTTTTCAACTCAGCATGCCTCTGGCTACCTGTCGTCACTCTTCGTTTCGTTCCATCGTGGAACAGTCTTCTTCTTACGTCAATCCAGCCTTAACAACGTCTATCCACTTATCATACAGTTATCTAAGCCGTTTCTAATGCAAAGTTTTTTACATCAAAAATAAATCTGCTTATATGGATATGACACGTTGACATAGAATATTAACGAAGGGAGTCACTCAGAGACCCCAACCATTTAAAGTCTAGATCTTGATGAATTCTTCATTAATATCTTTTTAATAGTTAAAAAAATGAATTATTCTAAGAATAAAAATAGTTATTCACGGTATGCTTCATAATTTGGTCGATATTTTGAATTTTTGTACTAATCGAACTAAAAAAAACGTAAAAACCATAATACCGTAAACTAGAACATATGAATCGATTTAGAATTTAATGGAATTGTTAAGTTTGTGAGCTTAGAGTTGCCAGGAGTTTAATAATTATCAAATTAAGCGATTAGGAAGCCAAACGACCTGCCAAGGAATAATTATGACATTGTATCATCTCTTATGGCGGATTCGATCGTATGTATTTCTAACCATCCGTCACGGCGGCTGAAAATCAACCGCGTCGTCTGAAGGACTCTCTCAGATAACCCAAGCATTTCAAGTCTAGATATTGATGAATTCTTCATCGATATAACGTATAAATGACAACGTTCTCGGCGATGTCTCGCCGCAGACTGCTCTCTTATTGTTCCAATAATCAAAATACAACTCTCGCTGTATTTTTTTTTCGCAATTGCAAACAATAAAGGATAATGACTATTTATAATATTTATTTTTTAGACTTTTTTTAGACAAATACAAACAGTTTGTGAAAAATCAAAATCTTGGGGTCCCCAATATACCCCACAGGCACGGCTAGGTTAAGCCCAGAAGACATCCACATTATTCAAACGAATAGAATTTCTTCTAACCTGATTAAAGTAGAGTGGTCATCATGTTTCGACATTAGAGATATTATATTCCAAGTCTCATAGATCCAATCCGACCCCAGCGAGTGCAACGCATTTTTTTCAATCGCGTGCCAATCAGAGCTATCATCATTCCTGTTTTCATCCGGACACACTTTTACACGTCGGCGTTACATAACGCTGATTGCGCAGTAATTGGATAACGTACGTATATGTTCGTATTTTCAGAGATTTTTTTTAATGTGGATATAATTGCAATCGAGAAACCGCCGGAATTCCCTAATATGGACAGACACACATATCCTAGTGCATTCGATGTATCTTTGTGAAAAAATAATTATACACTCGGGCGGCAATCATCATCAAATATTTTTTAGCAACAAACCTTGCTAATGGATGAACTATTTGTACTGCGTACATTTTATTAAAATAATAATAATTCAATATAATTAAAAACCAAAAAAAAAAATATTGGGTTTAACCCGACGTATTTGAGCAACGAGTTCCGGAAAAACATACAAAATATATTGTTAATTTTGGAAAAAAAAATGTTGACTATTTTCGCTTTTTATTATATAATATTGCGAGTCAGTGACGTATTCAATATTTTGCTACATTGCCAACCAACACCTAGTTTTATGCAAAATATAATTAATTTATTTTTTTTATCGATTACTCATCGCAGAATATCAATAACACAATCAATAACCAGGAAAAGAAACGTCGATATGTGTCGCATAATTACGTTTTGATAGATTTTATAATTTTATCAGACGAGTGTTGACAGATTCGTTTGATACGGGATCGATATGAATATGAGCGTTCTTGGAAAATCTCGGGATCTCATCCGACCATATGACGGTATCGATGGATCGATTCTTGCGATAACCATCGCAAGGTTAGGATTTAATGATTGTCATCAATCATTGTCGGAAATGTTGCCTATTTTTATGACAGCTGCATAATATTGGAAAATTTTATAATAAATTTATGGATTTCCCTTCAATTTTTATCCTCTTTGTGGTATTCACTCGTGACAAATTTAATTAGCAAGTATGTCGTTTAAGTGGATTATATTAGAATATTAATGCAAAAATCAATTCGTCGGCGCTACCAGCGTCGTGAATTGGATGGATGCGGGGGGCAGCAGGGTGGGGGGATCACATCGCCAAGCGCTGCGACTCGAAGCAATATATTATAATTATATTCAATGAAAAAGGAAAAATAATTATGAAATAAAATGACGATAATCCTTTGAATTAAATAATTTATTATTTTTTAAGGATCAATTATTAATATTGGATAACGATCTGATAAGACCTAGGTTTGAAAAACGCTAGTATACACTCATAAATTAAGGATCAAGTTTTCTGTCTTATCCCCTCGTTCATCTCTCTCCACTCCTAAAACGTCGAGGATTCCGCAGAATATTATTTATCCCGCTTTTATTTAGTTTATAAAATAGAATATGTATTAATAATCCACGACAGATTAAAAAAAAGGTTAAATACGATCTGAAAAATAAATTATTCCGGATAAAGTTGTCATTAATTATTTTTTATGATTTATATAGGTCTGATTTTCTAGAAAGATTTTAATTAAAAATATAAAAATTAAATACGGTATTCTACAAAAATATTTAAGAAACATATTTCGTTATAAAAAATAATAATAATAAAATATAAATCATATTTGGGTCCGAATTTTTAAGCGAACGAATTCTTAATTAAAAAAATCGTTCTCGATTGATCCTTCACGATGATTTTAATCTAACTTTATGCAAATTGTATGGATAATACCCTATTAAGAAAAAATAAAAACAATATTTTGACACTACAAAATAAAAGATAATCATAAATTGATACATATTTTATATGACAATTTTTTTGTGATATCTGCCACACTCTATATTTTACATAAAATTCCTCCAGAAGGTTATACTCTACTGAGTTAAGTGCTCTCGAGTAATTTTGTAGTATTAATATCACTAATGTAATAATTAACGTGTTATCAATTAATACAAGTAATATGAATATAAGGTCAAATCTTGTATAACGCAATTTATTATGTATGGTTTGATAGCCTAGCAATAAAGGTAGGGGATATATTGTTACCCCGAGTTTTTGATTTTTCTCGAATAATTCTTTTAATATAAATCGTACATGTTACATTTTTTTGTATTTGTATAAAATAAAAAAAAAATCCTTTATTGTTTGCAATTAAAAAAAACAACAATATTCGCTGCTGTTGCCACGCGCGCGATGTTTTTCTCGCTCGCATCCGGGACGATGTGCCGAATGCGAGTGAAACATGCGGGTGACACGTGCTGCATCTGCTTAATTTGCGGCAAGACATCGCCGAGAGCTTTGTCATTTAAACGTCATATTGATTAGTTAAACAATCCAAAAGATCGACCAAATTATGAAGCATATCATGAATAACTATTATTATTATTAGAATAATCCTTTTTTAAAAAAAAATCTAGATATTGATGAAGAATTCGTCGTTATTCATTTTCGTTATCGAATTCAATAACATCATTATGATGCTTCAGCTTCAGTATTCATCAGACATAGAACCTCTGCGACTTCTTTCTATTCACGAAGATGAAAAGAACATTTTGACATCCAATTGACCACGTTTTGTAAATATTTAATTGAAAATAATGAGAATTATTACATACACCTTTCTGAAAATTGCATTCCAGAAGCGCTTTTGTGAGTGAATTCCGATGTCGACTACTCTGAAGAGGAAAAAAATAGTTATGACTAGCAAAATTCCGCGTATTTTTTTTAATTAAACCTCATATATACCCGTCGAAAAAATTCCGGGTAAATTAGAAAGTATCAATAAATGATTTATTTAAAAAAAAACGTAAACTACGATGCAAACGTCAAATTTGACAGAACAACAACAGAGCGTTGTCAACATTGATCAATATCTCCGTGTCAATGTTTGATCGTTTTTAAACCAAATACGTCATATAAAGGCTATGTAGATTCAATATTATTTAACCTTTACCACTCTGGATGAAAAAAAAATACGAATTTTAAAAAAATATTATATATTTTGGAAAACAGAATTAAAAACATCTATAATATTGTTTTTAATTTGTGATTTAATCATTTTTTACTAATTAAAAATTAAAAAACTCGGTTCATTAGTTTTGGCACACTGTCTGGGAATGCTGACACGAGTTCATTCAAATGTGTATGACCCTGATTATGGAATAAAATTGTGGTTCACTTTGTTAAAAATATTTGCTTATTTGTACTTAAATAAAAAGTTTGCTTTAATTGAGTTTTATATTCACAATTTTTATTATGATAACAATTTTAAATTATGCATATAATAGGAAATATTCGCAGATAATCGAATGTAAAACTTTGGTACAATTTCTTTAGGAACAACCAGTAAAGGGCTTATACCTGGGTTGATTTACGATTATTAATGCCTACTTTAACATGGACATGCCGATGGGGTCTAATATGGTTTTAGATTTTATTGAATATTTTTTAATATAAATTATACATTTGTATAAAATCGTCTAGAAAATAACTAATCATTGCCCGTAATAAAAAAAAAATAATATTCACGAGAAACAAAACGTTTTTTTTTCTTGCATCCGGTGCGATATAATATCTATATATAGGTCTGTAATAGACCCCATTCGAATGACGCAATAATTTTCGAGCTGCCGCAATGGAACGGTTAAAAAAACATTTATACCTGAATTTGCAAACATCTCATTGGCTGAGAATTATCCCACCCGGGTAATATACCCGGTGTTTAAAAGTCAACGTATTACATATAATATATTAATATTTTACTTTATTTTTGATGGGTTATTATGAATGATGAAATTAAATACACTCAGCACAATTCTTTTCGTAAATTATATTAATGAATAACAACAAAAATGTCATAAAATAATTTGAAGCCGATGAAAAAACAGTGCGGCTAATTTTAGGAAAAAATATATACCCCCCCGTTAGGAATAACATTGAGACATACGTCATATGAAATGTAATCATCGAATAAATATTTTTTTTTAACATTATACATCCGGTATGTTTCAAAATGTCCAGTATAACATTGTCCCTCTTCTATCCCACCTGTTCTAATTATTTTAATTGCATGTAGGTTAGAATGGTACCTACTTAGCATCGTCACTACTCTTTTGTCCTTCCAAGCCAGAATCATAATATTCTCACTTCCATATTTACAGTTTTTTTAATACGTCATTTGTAAAATAATGTATTTGATTTGTAAAAGGATGCATTTGATTTGCAAAAGGATGCATTTTATTTGCAAACGGGTGTATTTGGCCTAAAAAAACTGTATTACTACTTTTTGTTTTAATTTTGGTTTTTTTCATAGAAACTGGCAATTTTTTTTATTGGTCTTTATTGTCCCCGATAAATGTGCTTTTAGTTTCAATAATTCATCGGGAAGTGGAAGACTGGTGTAAAATCTATCGGCATACATAACCTCGGTTTCTCTGAATTGTTTGCAAAAGACATTATATAATTGCAAACGATTCTGGATGTAAACTGTAGGTCAGGTATAGTAAGTTTTTCAGTCGCAAGCGAGCCGTAATAAGGTATGAATGAACATATATAGCCACTATTTAAAATCGTAGCCAAAACCATATGAATAGCCCACATTTGGCTTATTGGGTTTATATGTCATTAAAGATTTTTTTCCCTTAAAATGTACCATAGATTCGTCAACCACTATTTCTTTTCCAGGAAATAGGTGTTCTTTAAATTTTTCGTCTAAATGCTTAATGTAAAAATCAACTTTATTTTTTCTATTTTGAAGACTAATCTCCTCGCGATTGATATCTTGTTTGTTATGTAAATGTAACATCCGAAAGATTTGAAAAAAACGTTCTCTTTTAAAGATCGTTCTAAAAAATAGCGAATGCGCCACAAATGCAGTCGAAAAAATCTTGCAAGTGTGGACGAGGTCTAACTCCCATAATTAAAATCACACTCGAAATGCTTTAAATCTGCATTATTTTATATCTTTCCATGACTTCTATATCGTATTTTTGCTAGGATTGATTTTGCCTATTTTATCGTTTGCATACAAATTCGTTTCATAAACTATTTTATTAATCAATTGTTTGTTGAGAAATAATTAGAAATAATCAATAGGTTCCAAACAATTGGTAGGGATATTTTCCCCTACTATTCTATCAACGATAGTAATATTAATTATTTTTTTTGAAAAATTATTAGACAGAAGGTACCAATTTTTTAATGTCGTGGATTTAACAAATATTAAATTCTCTCCATCTTCCGTTTCCTCGCTAGAGTATATATATTTCCTAATCATAATAAAATACATAAATTATAATCATAGTCAAAAGTATCATTGAATTTGAAAACAAAACTTTCATTATTTTTATTATTTTCCATAGTTTATTTTTTAATTATTAACTCTATTTCACTGATTTTACAGTTTCACTATTTTTATTAAATAATTATAAATGTAACGGAATTTTAAAAAATAGTTCCACAATACAACAATCAGGGTCACAGTGCGACCGAAGGCGGAGCTTCGACACCTCTTTCCGATATGAAGAACCCGGACTGACTGTTCCAAAACAATGGTATATGAAATATATCGATAAATGCACACATATTTCTGAGAATTTAGATACGCGTAATTATAAATATAAATAAAATGGTGGGTTATTCCATTACGTTGCAACCCTTTTCTATATTTAGAATCAATAATAATTCGTAAAATTTACCTGCGCCCTATTGAAATCGACGCGCAAACTTTATTCCGTCTTTGGGCCATAACTGCTGGCCTTCAGAGTGGAAAAGGTTAAAGCATTCGAAAAAATATGATCGTATGAGAATATGGTCGATAATTGTTTTGTTAAGGTGTAGCGTTTTGAAATGATATATGAATGACAAATGAACGATTAAAAAATATAATTCGTATTGACGCCTAGCCAATCGGAAGGCGGCAAGGCGAGTCGCGTCGGTAAAGCAGGCGGCGACAGCAGGTGGGCGCAGGTGAGTGCGGCAGGTGGCGTCGGTCGGGCCACTCGCGCGCAGCCTCCGCCCAGAGCAGCCGCCCGGGCAGGCCGGGCCTGTCCCGCGTGAGTACCCACCCTCCCTCCCCTCCGGGCCTCCGCCCCCGGGCCTCCGCCCCCGGGGCTCGACAGTGCATCGACGGCTCGATTCGCCGGCCGCTCGCGACCCGGTATTCGACGAATCCGCGCTTTGTGTATAATACCGTTAATTGTTTTATGCTATTGGACTACATATCGTACACGTATACACACCCGTCGACGGCGGCCGACGATCGCATCGACGGCGGCCTCCGCGCGAAAAGTGCACCCCGCGACCGCAACAAAAAAAAAAACAAACGAAGTTCGAATTTTGAGGCGGGCCGCCGCGCGAATCGCTTTTCGCCCCCGCTCGGTTCGAACCGTGTCGATCGTCGAGTTCGACGGACGATTACCGAACGCGACCTCGGCGAAGTTCTCGGTCGCCGAACATTATCTAACGAGCGATTTCGAACGACGGTCGAGTTTCGCGAGCGCGACCCGCCGCCGCCTCCGGAGTGAATTTTTCGAATTTCGCCAGTTCGCGGGTGTAACGTGGGCCGCGAGGTGATTTACTTTCGATTTTTAAAGGTCGCCGATGCGTCGCGATATGGTAATTCGGTTCGTTTGTCGAACGACACCGATAAATGTGGCCCCGGCTATATTGTGCCGTGACTAATTGTTGTTATATCCACGAGTGCGGAAAAAATTGGCGCAAACGGCCGAACGACAGAACGAGAAACGCAGCGAAATATGTTACGGCATTTGTGCAACGATCGCCCCCGTCGGCCGCTACGTTATCGAATCCCCCCTTTGAGAAAAATATTTTTAAATTTTCCCCATCAAACGCTACAATATAAAGATTAAAACGACGGTCCTCCGATTATTAATTACGATAACGTCTCGGCTAATTAATTATCCATTAGTCTAGTCGGCGTTCGCGATTGAGATCCGAAAATATGTATCCTCTATATCCGTGTCGTCGATGCGGGCGAGAGATTGTTAACGGAACGTCCGCATTTTTCTCTTGGTTCAAAAAAATTGGTAGTATTGATTTCATTAATATTCCCCCGCGAAACCAGTTCGACAGGACCGGTGCGTAACGGAACGGCGGGAGGACCCCTCGCCCGCGGATTCTCAATATTTATCTTATTCGGTAAACAAACGATTTACTTTCGCGGATCGATAATCCGAGACGAAAGCGAAACAATGGGGGAACCCTCGCCGCGACAATGGCCCATTACGGCGAATTGCTTTCGACCGTTTTGAATTTTCCCACCTTTTTTTGCCTTTCTCGAAACTTCCGACTCCGGAGTTGCCAGTCGAAAAAAAAACGGCCCGCGTTCATTTTCATCCGACACACGAATATTCAGCGTCGCATTTCACTAATTTTTTTTTTAGAAACGTGCGCTCTTACGCTTGCTCCATCAATATCGTATTATGGATAATATATCATACGATAGAGTGAATAATAATCTTATAATTACTCGCGATGATGGACGTAATCGAGTTGAATAGTGAGTGACATTATTAAGATTAATTCTTATTTTAATATAAATAGATAAACAGTTACATATTTGTGTATATTTATAGAATTGATTAATTTTTAATTATAATTCATGTGCTAAACTTGATTTATTATAAATATAACGGCTGCTATGCTTTGTATATATATATATTTTAAACATTTATTGAAAACTTTAAATACGAGAGAAGCGTAATGCTTTAAATATACATAACAACCGAGAGGATTGCAGTCAGGCGAGCTTGGAGGCCACATATTAAGGGTGACATGGTTATCCTCGAGCTATTTCTAGCCGCTTATAATTTTCCAATCTGTTTAGAGTATGCGCATTATTCGAAGAATAATTGATAATTGAGGGCATGTAAAAAGTATGAGTCGACCAAAATATGGTTTTATGTTTTAAATTTTACATTGTGATTCGAAGAATGCAATAAAACGGATATTTTTTATCGTATAATTGTTGCAAATTTCTGCGACCCAATTTTAGGTCACGATTTTCAATTCATTAGTGCTATAAATCAGATTATTGTAATTAAAATTGTGTTTTAAAAAAATACTTTAGACGGACTGTTTTCGGTTCTCTATTCTTTGCGAGGTCATACGGGGGTGACAGGGCGAATGTAAGCCGATTGACCGTCGTCCATGTGCCGATCGGCATCCGGTACCCGAAAGCGAAGCAACCTGCTGAGATCAAAGAACCGTTTCGTTGGCTGGATGTGAGAAGCCATTCGTGTCGCTCACGCAACGTTCGCGAACTCGTCTGACCGGATGCCTAAAGAAGAAGAAGAAGTAGACGGCGATGATAAAGAATAAGTGCAACCCGCCCGCTTGCACTTCTGCAAAAAATGTACAATATCATCGCCGATACAATCGGCAGTCTATCGCCATTATGAAAGCGTGCCGTTTATTATATATATATATATGTCTCTCTCGCAAATCTAACGTATCTGCATGTCGTTCGATCGATTAACCGTTCGACGTGGGCGTGGATCGATTATCGGACGACGCGAAATTGCATCAGTATTTCGCTAAATTATGCGTAACGATTGACGTTTTGCTAAAAATGGTTGGAAACAACGCGAGTGGCTCTCTTCATGGACGGTGAGCACATTCATCATCGTTCGTGATGTTCAGCGTGCGAGAGGAACCTCTTTTACGGTCTAATGTTTCGGAAATACGGCAGAACATATTCTCGGTATGTCGAAACGACGCAGAAATAGCCATCGAAACATATACATTTTTTTGCGCTGGCAATACAGCGGCGATCTGTCAAAATAATGATTCATTTGTTTTCCAAATTCATTTGTTTTTCTGCTCAATAGAGGTTAGTTGCATAAACGTCAAATTTAATAATACGCATAATCGTATAAATACATCAATACTATTGTTGTATTATAGTTATTGAGCAATAACAGTAATCGAGGTGCAGATTAAATTCCATACAATTTATTTTTAGAAATATTTTGCATATTTTTTCATATCACTACGCTTTTTTTCTTAAATATATAATACACACTGGGGTCTATCTCAAAGTTTAATATCCCATGAAATGTGGATGTAGCGTGAAGTACGAAAAAAATATAATTTCGAACCTTCTCCAGTGCGAACGGAAGTCAATCGTTAGACTTCACTGGTATACATTTGAACAGCGGCTCTAAACAATGGGCTCGCGAAGCCACCACCTGGGGTCTAATCAAATTATCCGAAAATAGTCGACGGATGCATCTGGTCGTCGGGTTTCGTTCTCGGCGCGTCGAAGTCTTCGTCCGCTAACAATGTTGTTTTTTTTATATATTTTCTTTAATATGCCAAGAGTATGGCTGCGCTATGAACACGTCACCCGCGATAGAGTAATATATTTAATTCGTTTAAAATATATATGTATATATATATATATATAAAAAAAGTGAACTGGCCGTACGAGCCGCATACCGTTAAGTTGAAAAGATCAACACGCGAACCATCTGGGAGATTTTAACGATACCCACAGCTCGACTAATGGCATCTCCTCGGAAAACCACAAAAATTCGAATTTTCGAGCACTTAAGTCCGCGGACGTTAATAGAATGATACATGAATGCGTAATGGCTACTTAAAATAAAATGTTGCATCCCTTCCGAGATTTATCTGAGCATAATAATTAGCATACAAATTTAAGCCTGCATACCAAAGTAGCTTTGCATAAAATTTACATGTGGATTATGTATTTTTTCAGTTGAATATTTGACCCCACGCCGGATATATGGCTTATCAACCTTGCCAACAATGGCAATAGGCTAAGCATCGGACATATGGCTTCATTGAGCGTTGCATGCACGCTTGAACATATCGATTTTGATGTTAAAGGGGTTTTTTTTCTATACCAATCATGTCTACGTCGTTTAACTCAATCAAATATTCGTGTCTGATAATGATAACGCTGTGACAGTTTCAACGAGCGACGAAAACAGCTGTATCTTCTGTCATGTAACTCGTTGGCTTATCATCATGTATCACCATATGTTTTGCAATATTATTATGCAAAAAGATTGATCATCGCTGAACAATGATTCAGCTCTATATATAAATCGTTTTTATATTAAACGCACTTTAAAAAACATATGTTGAACGCAATAAATATTTGCAAGTGAAGAATATTCGGAATATTTTGTACAGTATGATAATCTCTGACCCCATTATTCTCGAATTGATGCAATATCTTGTGGAATAATGCTATTTTTATTTATAAAATATATTAATTCGACGTCGATTGTTATCTAATTATTCTTGAGAGGAGCAATTCGTGGTAAATTTACGATACGATATCAGTAAAACAGTTTATCGGTCAGTCAGTCAATGTGTTTATGTACAGTTGGATGGACGTGCAAATAATTTCGTACGTTTGTAACATTATTTTAATAAAATCTCGCGTTTTTTGTCCAAGATTTCATTAGAGATGACCTTAGCTCCTTTTGCAAATTTATTGCGTGACTAAAAAATTGTTGTTTTTTTTTTACATAATTGCTTCTGATGTCGGATGGATGCTGACACGCATCCCACAGATTGGATATAGCTGAGTCTATATTTCGCGTGATGGTTCAATTCCGTTATGCAAACAGTCGTCGTCGGTAAACTCGTCAGGGCTCGTAGTTTGCTCTGTGTTTGGTCAACTGTCGACGAGAAACGGGATCGATGTCGTTTCAGTAGTCGAAATTCGTTGCATTTAAATTTTCAACATTATTTACGATTGAATTTTCCGCAAATTTCCGCCCATCATGGGAACGAGGTCGAAAATCTCATTTGCGTTCGGGCCATAATCTTATTATGGACGTTTCCACGTTTGTTTATTTTATTGATTACAATATAATTTATTGCGATAAGTCATGCAATTTTTTTCGGTGTAACGCGAGTTGTCCGATTTTAATAGTGTTGTAATAAAATTGTTATTTTATTTATTTATCACTAAACTATTTATGACGCCAATGAAAATTGTGATATTCCACTTGAATTTTAATTTATTGATAACGTGTGGGACGAAAATAGATTAAAAATCAAAATAATAATTATTGCATTGTAATTACGAGAAAAATCCGTGGTTACAGGATCGCGTTGCGATTTAATAGCTTATTTCTTTCAGCTTCAGTCTTTTAAATCTTTTTAATGCTTATTTTTTTATCGCTATTTTATCTTTTGTGACAATTACGACGTTTTAAATATTTTTGATTGATATCAAGCCGTTTCCAAAAATAATATGCGCTGTTCTTATGGAATTTCAGAGGCGTAAAATATCAAATATATATATATTTTTATGTCTAAAAGGATAAATTAATCTATTTTCTTAACCTAGACGTGACGATGGGTCTATTTGGGACAGCAAGTTTTTTTACGTTTCACGTATAACTCTTTAATATAAATCCTACATGTCACAAACTTTTTTGTATTTGTCTTAAAAAGTCTAAATAATATATATTATAAATAATCGTTAACTTTTATTGTTCGCAATTGCGAAAAAAAAATAAAACAATAATATTCACCTCTGTTGCCACAAGTGCAATGTTTTTTCTCGCTCGCATCCGGTATAATGTGCCAAATGCGAGTAAAACGTACTAGTGACACGTGCCGAGAGAACTCAGTCTTTCACAGGACATCACCAAGTGCACATTACATTTACGCATCATATTGATTAGTTAAAAAATCCAAAATATCGACAATATCTTGACCTGAAATGCTTGGGGTCTCTGATAGACCCCCTTCGGACGACGTGGTTGTTTTCGAGGCGCCGTGACGAATAACTAATGCAAATCGTTTCTAGAAATTCTTCATGGATCTAAAATATTTAGCAACAATTCATGAGTATAAATCCAAAAAAAATATTGGTAACACACTTCTTAAATACTAATATGAATGTTCATAAATGTTATCGCAGAAAATAACTAATAGATTTCTCAATTCTATGAATGTGCATTATTTTCTCCAGTGATGTTCTTTTATTGGCTCTTGTAGACAAGACTCGTTTAGTATAGATTTGTATACATTTAAAACGACTTTATAGAGAATATATTGTAGTCACTGTTAATTAATTCTATTTTCTAGAGCTATATTAGAATTAGATTATTTTTAAAATGCATAACAGGATTGTTTGATGTTTGATGTCAACCTTTTTATGTATGAAGAATCGTCATGGTTTCTTCATAGGAAGAACTTAAATTTCGGTACTGAAAAATCCAACCTTGTCGCAATACAGATCGAATCCCCCTATTGATTTAATTCTGATAAATACAGTCTTTTTAAAAAACATCAATATTTCTTAGAACTCTTATCTACAACATTACAAGAATACGATACTAAATATTCAAAGGTTTTTCTCTAATACCTATTTTAATATAAATCCCACATGCAACAAACAAACCTCAGACTATTTTTATTCTTAGATAAATCCATTTTCAAAACCTCAAATGTCAAAGTATTGTCGAAGAATTTATCAATATATTGACCTGAAATGTTTGGGGTATATTTTCATACAAAATAGACCCCATTGGCCAGACCCGTTGGTTTCGAGTCGCCGTGACGGATCGGTTAATAGTATTCTCTAAATTGAATATACAAATAATTAACGCTAGCTATAAGATGTTTCAAACTACAGTTAACCCCCCACTAACACTAAAATCGGGACCGTGTAAGTTGGGATAGTGTTATTGGGGGTAAAACATGGCACGTGTCGAATACACAGAGGCTAGCCACCGCACAGACGGCCGCCCGGCTGTGTGTGTGCAGCTGAACCCGTCTCAAATGAATAGTCGGCCATGTATGTATTCGTCGACCGTCGATCGCCGGCGTGAATGCGACCGTTCAAGTTGGGGTTTGGCGGCGAATATTTCAACTCGGCGTGTAATTCGGGATAGTGTAGTTGGGGGGTCCACTGTATATAAACTGACAGTTCCGCAGCCCATGATCCATAAATGCAGGCGCGTAGTTACCTTAAGGTAAAACGATGCAAGACATTGGGGCCCTCGGCATACAGCGCTCCAGGGGTCCTCGGCACTCAGGGTAGGGGGCCTGAATTTTTCTAAAAATAATAGATAATAATAAATAATAAGAAGAAAGAGACGAAGCAATAATATATATAAAATTTGATTTTGTTTTTCTTTCTTTTTTTATACATAAATTGATGTGAAATGAATTATGATATAAATCAGAGACGCACAAACCGCTCTCCGCTCATATCAGAGGAAAAACGTGCGCTAGAATGTACATTATGGGGTGTAAGAGTAGTGAAAACATTTTTAAGGTGGGGCCTCAAAATTGCGCCTGGGGCCTCAAGTGCTAAATCCGCCATTGCCCACAACATAGAATCGACCTAGATAATCTACGGGACCACGATTGAACATACCGATCATATGATCATATTTATATCCTTCAAAAATCATATATAACGATTAAAAAAATGATATTTTTCTAAAATTTCATAAAAAAATACTGTATTTCTCTTATTTTGTCAAAAAATGTTGTTCTGGACTAGAATTTTGGCACTAATATATGTTATTTTCGATGAATGTATACAATTTTTATATGAATAGTTTCGTCACGATGTTTAGAGTCGAATGCGGCGTCAATTTCGTAAATATTTCTTAATAATTAATCGTAATGAGAAATGAGTAATACAGTTACAGTAAGGATGATGACGCTCGTATCCAAATTTTGGTACAATAACCACCGCACACATAACGGGGCACTCGTCAATTTATATTCATGACATTTATACATTCTACGAGACGTGACGTATTTATTTATCGGCGGACATTTTGATTTGTCTGTGCAGTAGTTTCGTGAAAATATGTCCATCTTCTGTCTGAAAACACGTACGTCACCCCAAAATAAAAGTAGCGTATGCATCACGCGAAATATTTGCATAAATTAGCGTTACGTAAGTGCCGTCGAATATCTTCGACTCGAAATTATTCCAAATATTCGTGCGATATATTTAAACAATTGTACATATCAATCAAGTTTTATTGACTCTCGGCAAATTAGTTGTATATTCTTGACACACATATTACATGTGTGTATCGAATTTTCATATATATATACATATATAATATATTAATAGTACGTGGATTTGAATTAATTCGCATCGCTTTAATTGCACACGAACATGACGATGATTCTGTGCAATTAGCTCGGTTTTAAGAACCGACGCATTATAGCTCGATACGTGTAATTATTTAAATTGCGATTATTAACAACCACTCTTTATTTAGCGACATCGAAAATCTCATTAATTTAATTAATTTCGGCCCAAGCGTTCTTTTTTATTATTGGGAATTATTGCGTGTAATAAATCGTCTTACTTTTATTACACTGACAATCATTGTTGATTATCATCGCATTGCTGATATTAGACGTCTCATTCGTCTTCTTCATACTCATTGTAAATATTATGACGGATATTAAAAGACGTATTAGTATTATTGCATACACATTCGGAGATTCATTCATAATACTTTTATAATGCGCTTTAAATGAAACAATGTACTGTTATTAACCGATCCGTTACGGCGGCTCGAAAGCAACCGAGTCGACCGAAGGGGGTCTATCAGAGACCCCAAGCACTTGTATTAACGCAATATCTTGTCATTGTTTTGAAAAATGGATTATTGTAAGAATATAAATAGTTATTCATGATATGATTCATAATTTAGTCGATATTTTGGATTTTTAACTAATTAATATGACACGTAAATGACACGCAATGTCCCGCCGCAGACTGAGTTCTCTCGGCACGTGTCACTAGTACGTTTTACTCCCACTTAGCACATCGTACTCGATGTAAGTGAGAAAAATGTGCCGCCCTTGACAACAGAAGTGAGTATTGTTGTTTTAATTACTTTTTTCGCAATCGCGGGCAATAAAGGTTATTTATAATATTTATTATTTAGATTTATATAAAAAGAATTATTCGAGAAAAATCAAAGACTTGGGGTACCCATCTGCACGAAGCGTCGTTTTAATGCGGATATGAAATTATGTCGTGCGTATTTCATTCATCGGTTGTAGAACTTGACTTTCTACATTGTGTGTCTTGTCCGTTTTCGTATGCTGAAACAATTCTGGAGCTCCCAAACCGGTCCAGTGGCGAATGTTGCTTCCACTTTTCCCCCCATGATGGTCTGCAGAAGGCGATACTTTTTTATCCATGCACGTTGTGTCACAAGCATTTAATTTTACACCTATTAATGAAGATAGTGGTAGAAGTAATGTACTCAGTTCGGCAATGTCTTCATCAAATCTTCTTCCCAATCAGATATTGTACGATTATGCTGAATTTCTTTTTTATTCTTATTTATTTTCGATAATTCGTGAAATATATGTATAAAAGGGAACTTGATATGTTTGCCAAATTATCTCGTTTATTATTCGCGTAGAAGAAGCGCGTTTTACTTTCATGCGGAGATCGTGAGCATTGTCGTATTCGTCGTTTTCTAAATCTCCATACAAACAGACGAATATACACATTATGACAAAGTTTCGCGTCGCATTTCATCCAATGTCGCGTTTTCCGCCATCGCGCAAATCGTGATGTAAAGTGCGATACTCTGGCAACACCGGCGCCTCCACGTGTCACTCGTGTCCATTTTCACTTTCAGCACGCGCAGAGGAAACTGCACATGAGCAACAAATGACCACTGCGGTGAAAACAAGGCCGACCTCCCACAAATACGATATTAACCTCGAAAATCGTGATAGGTTAGGTGGAAGTGAAAGAAAAGCCGACGTGATTCCGCCATTTGGAAAACGGACAATGTTTGAAAACATTTTTTTATACATATTATTAGATTTTCGGATGTACGGTCAGTATGGTAATTGCGTGAGCTGTGTGCAACGCACTCTTTTTCATTACACTAGGTCGGTTATATTTCGTTCTAAAACAGCTTTATTTATTTTATTGTTTTTGTATAATTAACGTCATAGAATGACGTAAACGGCAATGGAATATATTAAAATGTATCAATACCACATGCTCACAAAAAATGTGGTTACGGCTTAATTAAAAAGCATCGATATATCGGTGAGCGATTGCACGGCGAACAAAATGGCGTCTATGCAATTCATTTGTTTAAGAATTTTATTCAAATAAAAAATAACATATAAAGAAGGATATTGATTCATTGTTATTCAATTCGTTTGGTCGGTATTAAATAATTTTATTAGTATTATTTAATTGTTTTCTAACGATTGTGATTGATTTGTTTGGTTATATGTCATTAGCTGAAATTGATTGACATTATCTAATAATGCTATTCATTGTTGTTTAGATCATGTAAAATGTATGAATATTATCTACTAAACGCTCAATTCTTTTGGATGACGTGGTCCATGCCAAATATGGTTACCTGTGTGGTACGTATTGAGCCCATATAAAGCTTAACCGTTAAGAATCTAAAATATTTCCGTACGCCGTATTTTCAATACGTTAGATAAATGACAATAGGTAGATAAGTCTAGTCAGACTATTCATACTGATAAATTAGGTAGACGATAATTCTTTTAGTGCGTCTGTTTACTCTGCTTCTATGTATAAATCGCTCTCAATGTGCATTTACGTTCTTCAGATTCTCAGAACGCATCGCTCTCCATAGATTGTTGATCTCTCAATGTTCCAAAATGAATTGTGCACTCAGCAGAGCGGAACGGAGGCGTGTTGTATCGCGCTTAAATAAATAAGAGAATATTTGCAGTACATTTATGTCAATTTGCCAATGCAAATAATACGAAAAATTGGTAAAGATTCTAATGCAGTCGTAATAGGACCTTGATGAGCGCGTCTGAACATCTGAAATAATTTATTTCTCGCATTGTCGCTCCTTAGGAAAGTAACAATCTATCGACGTGCAAGGAATAACTGTTAAATTTGATTCCTAACGAATATAAATGAACCGCGGTCAGTGCCGCATCATCGGCCACTGTCACTATAATTTCATGCGGCAGGTGATGCTGTATCGGCTTCGTTTTGAATCTGTTGAGTATCGGATCAACCGATGACCCCGAAGATTTATTGAGATCTCTTGAAAATAACGCTTTAATTACTCCTCGTCGCGTACAGACAAGAGCATAATGTGCCGAGCGTGATATATTCAATGAATTAAATCAGCACGATAGTATTTTCATACAATTGCACGGATATAATATCTAACGTTTGAGATAATCGCGGTGAATGGTGTATGCTTTTTTTTTTATTATTTTTTTTTATTGTCGAGCGTATGGTATATCGTGCTTTTGACTGTGCAAAGTGTAAAAACCCTCAGGGGATTGCCGACACCAAGTGTTGCGTAGCTTTGCCACGGTCAGCGACCGCAGCTGCCGCCTTGACCGTCAATGGTAGACATCGTCAGGGTTCTGCAACTGAAGCATGGCTTAGTAATTAGGATCATTACGGATTTATGATCTATTAATGATATTATCCAATCATAATTTAGCAAATACGGTAGAACCAATCTATCTTTCTCGCATTATACGATCGTTTTTTCATATTTTGTGTCTCGATCTATCGTTTTTCTTGATTTAAAGTATGGTCCCGTGATTAATTTTACCCCGGTAGAATGTTTTTATCCAACATTCTATATGAAATTATGTAACTATCTAACTGCGATAAATTATGGCGATATTTCCGTTATGCATATGCATTTTATCGACTAAAAGAATGCGGAGAAATTTTCAGCTGAGTCCTAGGTTAGAACTCTAACCTAAAAGCTGAAAATACGTAAGAAAACAACATTTTAAACATACCATAAACTTTCCACATTTATCGCATTCATCATTTTTTTATTAAAAGTACTTGAAAATGTTGAAAAAATGCTGAGGTTAAATGCTTCTCTGCAGTGGCAGATTTAGCAGTTGAGAGGCCCCAGGCGCAATTCAATTTTGAGGCCCCCCCACCTCAAAATATATTCACTACCCCTACACCATATAATCAGCATTCTACGCGTACCTTTTTTTACTCAATTTGCAATGCTTTGGATTAATAATTAATAATTAATAGCGATCATACAAATATTTATTATTTTTAGAAAAAATCAGAGGCCCCACTATATGCCAAGGGGCCCCCAATATCTTGCATCGTTTTAACGTAAGGTAGCTACGCCCCTGAATCCACGGATCATGGTTTGCGGATTAATGAGTGCATGTGGCTCGAAATATGACAGTTAGGGAAGCCGTCCTAAAAAATACATAGAGCCAGGGCACCTCAGAATGAAGGACAAAATCACCATATTCCATAATTAACAATTCAAAATATTCTCAATATTCCCGTCTGTTTAATGCTCTAATTTTATTCTCAAATTTCACAACCGGTGACATAACATATTGCATATTTAAAAATTCTCCACAATGCCTCTTGGTGTCGAACAAAATTATTGGCGGCGCTCCGTCAGTGCACCCACTGATGTCCGTCAGTACACACACTGATATCCGTCAGTACACACACTTATGTCTATTACACCGGTTTTCTATGCATGGTTTTATTTCATATGTGTTTGAAATGTCCCTGTTCTACTGTATTTCTATTATACGTGAAGAGGATTTGTATTTGACCTTCCGATCCTTTGTTCATTGTTCGAAAGATATGTCTCTCTGAAATATGTAGTGTAAAAAGCCATAACTAATTCGTCAATTTGCTTCGTCGGCCATAAACAAAGCACAGTTGCGCAATGCCAAAAAAAATTATTCTTGCCATATTCATTATTAGCGATGGTAATAATTTATTGAGCAACAGTCCGAATCTTGTTTTTCTACTGCATTTCAAGACATAAACGGGAGAAATCTCCGACATTTTTTTTTCTACTCTATAACATGTGCAATGCGTCGAAAAATTTGAATAATTTCATATTTCTAAAAATTTATATTTATTACGGAAATCCATGATTTGGCCTCCATTTGATTTTCACTTTCTTGCCAGATCTAGATCGCGATCAATATGAAAAATGTATCATTATTTCGGTAATCAGATACTGATCTATTTTCCATTTTGGTCAATAATGGACGGAACGCGTATTTGATGGCAACAAATATGGTGGTACATACCATTATTCGGGCACAGCGTGTAATTTGGTTGTTTCCGGTGGAACAAGGGCTACTAACTCGATTGAATCAACATCATTAAACAGCCATCGAATCCTACGCAAAAAAGAGATCTATTATCGTGCGCAAATGACGTAGATTTAGCATTTTAATTAAATTTACAAACATGAACCGATATTAAACATAAAATAATTGACGTTCAAATGATAATAAATGATAATTTAATTTAATAACAGCTCATTCATGCCGGATATTTTTTAATCTTCTATTGAACAAGTTTTTTTTTGTTTAATTCTTCGATGCAAAGATGTAATTTACATAAAATTTAAAAGCACGGACATGCACTGTCAACAGCTGCATCCAATGCAATATCCCAATATTAGATGCATCCACACGTTACGTATCAGTTGTGCTTAATCTTTTTCACTGATAACGCATAACAATTATACTGATTATACATATTTTCATCATTAATTATTCTGATTAAATATTTAGAATACGTTTATGCTCTTTACTTACGGTCTATTAAATTAATCTATGCCAGGAATTGATTAGATTTCGTCTTAATTAACATGAGAACCGACGATTAGCAGTCGCACAATCAACGTCGTTAGCATACGCCACCATTGTGTTGATATTAACCACGTGGTAATGTAGTTATAAAGAGTATTCTCTATTTATATATATTTAATCATAGAAAAATCGTTCGGGGTTGATCATCACTGATCACGTTTGAGCGACGTCGAATCAAAAGCAGCCAGTCTCATATGGGCTATTGACTGAATAAGACAGCAACGAATCGAGCGTATTGTCATTTGTTCATATACTCTTTGAAGCTGCAGCACCCCCAAGAAAATTAAGGAAAAATATATTTTTATTATATTAATATATAAATGTTTCTATTGATTATATATTTAATATATATTTAGTGTTACGTCGCGCGGTGTAGAACAAGAGCGCTGTCTGCTCATCAGCGCTACCAATGTCGTATGTTGGATGGATACGGGGCGGCAACGGGGTGGGGGGTATCTTTGCTAAGCACTGTGTTGCGCCGCGATTCGGACTTTTTTCATTTTTAGACTTCCGCAGCTTTTATTTTACACTTATTATAATTATTTTTTTGCATTGATGATTTTTTAATTTCGCATTTTTTTGTAATTGCAGGTCTTTTAATTGAGCGTTACACATGAAGCCGCCGCCAAAATGGTGATCGTCACTAGGGTGAGGATTTTATTAATAAATCTAATCATAAAATGTGTATATATTTCTATTTTTTATGCAACTATAATATTGTTTTATATCCTAAATACTAATGATCATTATTTTCCATGCAAACTTTCCGCTTCAGAGATTTTCTTGATAGGGGAACAAGTTTATTGTTATTGTCTTATAAAAAAAAATGCAGTCAATGTGCATTAAATGTATATGCGCGTGCGCATGTTGTGTAAATTTTGTTGAATATCTCTGAAATATCGTTCATTCTTCAGAAATAAGCCAATTGATAGTTATTTGCATACGTTCAACTCTCTTTCTCTCTCTCTCTCTCTCTCTCCGACGCTCATTATGCGGAATTTCGCTGAAACGGATTCGAGAAATTCAATATATATGGAATAAAATTTCGTTTTGCATATTTTTATCTCATCGTTTTACGTGTTATATTGATAAAATCAGCAATTAAATAGTATGTTATTCAATGTCGAACGCATTAAACGCCTTAAATGCATACTTTTTAGTATGGAAATAAAAATATTCGATATACGGATTCCGTTATACGAATTTTTCAATTAAATCGTTGATATTTTTTGTTGGTTTTTAATCTCTTGGCGAATTTGTTTTTAAAAAATCGTGTTATTTGACATATTTTTATAATAATATTGTTATAAGAACGATAAACGCACTCAAATAATTGCGCATGCGCTTTGCATGTATGTAACATGTGTATCTGCATGCATGCATGCATGAGTAACTTATGATAAGTGACTTGGTGGAAATCTGAAAGAGATTTCTAGCCAATTCCATTTATTATGAGGTCTTAATCTCATCTTTATATGGATTATCCACGCGTTGACCACGCCCAACGTTGTTTCGCCACAATATCCTACAAGAATTTGTGTTTATTCATAATTCAATCGATTTAGAAGAGAGTGGAGAGAATGATTATGCATTTAGCCGTGATTAATTTCTTATATGGATTATGAGATGATTAACCTATCCGTCACGGCGGCTCGAAAATTAGCGCGTCGTACGAATGGGGTCTATTTATATTGGAAATAGACCCCAAGCATTTCTAGTCAAGATATTAATGAATTCTTCATCAATATCATGAATATTTTTTAACCTACCCGTGGCGATGGGGTTTATTTGAGACCCCAAGTTTCTGATTTTTCTCTAAATTCATATTAATATTATTTAAGTGGCCTTCTAACCCTGAGGGCCATTGCCACGTAGAGGACACAATTCAATCTCCAGCAGAGACATGTCCATCTCAATCCCAATGTCAGGACTGTGATGGTCGTCCTCCTGGTTATCTTAGCTCTTCATATACGGATCAAGTCGCCAATCACAAGCCCGGGAGTCGAGCTGTCAACGCGCGGATTGTAACAATAATAACCAGACGAGGCTAGGGCCAATTCGTACTTAATTTACTCCTGTAGCACACACTTATTATACATACTTTTACGATGTGCCAAGTGCGAGTGAAACGTGCGATTGACACGTACTGCGAGAGCTCTGTTTGCGGTGAGACATCGCCGAGTGTCACCAAAGACATCCACCAAATTTTGAAGAATATCTATTTTTATTCATAGAATAATCCATTGTTTTTTAAAAAGTCGAGATATCGATGAAGATTTCATCAATATCTTGACTTGAAATGCTTGGGGTCTATTTTCCATTATAATAGATAACCTTCGGACGACGCGGTTGGTTTCGAGCCGCCATGACGGATCGAACGACGGGCAAAATGGATTATTCTAAAGGTGCGTTTCCGAACTCCCGCCTCGTCGACAAGACGAGTGATGGCAAATGAACGCTACCTACATTGCGTGTAGCTTCAAGTGCGCACTGCCCACTGCGCACCTAAACGCAACAATTGTCGTATGCCGTCGCTCATCGCGTCAACGGCTGGGGGGCTCGGAAACGCACCTTTAGAATAAAGATAGTCTCGCAGCACATGTCATTCGCACGTTTCACTCGCACTTACGCACATCGTACCGGATGCGAGCGAGAAAAAACATCGCGCGCGTGGCAACACAAGCGAATATTGTTGCTTTTATTTTTTTTTTCGCAATTGCAGACAATAAAGGACAATGATTATTTATCATATTTATTCTTTAGTCTTTTTTAGACAAATACAAAAAGTTTCTGACATGTAGGACTTATATTTAAAAAGTTATTCAAAAACTTGGGGTCCCAAATAGACCCCATCGGCACGGCTAGGTTAAATAATAGCCCATTCTGCATTGTGTTTTAGGCTCGTTTTGTTTAGGAATATAGTTGATCCAAGGTATAGAAATTTCAGTTCAATAATGCTAAACAGGAATCAGGGCCGATTGCCTTCTTGCAGAGGGAACTGTTACAAAAATTGAATCCATTGTCGGATGCGTTGCGGCACTGCGTGCATAGTGAATCAGCCGGCCACCGCTTTTGTATTACAATTTCAAATACGTTTTAAATGCAGGAAACTACGCTCTGGCCACGGTCCGCCGCTCAGAATCCATATTTTACACAGCAGATGACCACCAAGTCCATCGCCACTGGAACACGCTCCCTTTTTTTATACCTCAACACACATCGGGCGTCGATCGTCGGCAATCGTTAGGAATTTGCAGGTCTCTAGACCCCGATCGCGGTCTCTGCAACTTTTTAGGCACGAAAGTCACAGTAGGAGTATGCAGAAATACCTTAACAGTGTGAGAAAAGGGCGTGGCACTCTGTGCGTGCAATCAATGCCGTGGGTAGCTGCAAAGTTCATAACTAAAAGCTAAAACTGAACGATGATCAGCATGAAATTTTTTTATACGATCAAAAACCAGTTTCATGACATTCTCGATGAGGCAACAGCCTCATTATACCGAAATCTTAATATAACATTGCTCTTTGGATCCCTTCCTACGATCAAACATACAAAAATAACAAGTATACCCAGTAAAAAATTCACCTTGGAAATCAAAAACGCATTAAACACCAATGTGTGCATAATATAAAAGCGTGGAAATCAATAAAAGTAATTCATAAATATATAAATGTTAATTACTTCATGGTAATGTAATCTAAAAACAGCGCACTTACCGCTCACCGTTGATGGAAATGTTCTCAGGCGTGACAAAGAATTCTAAATTTTTTAAAAACGGCCATATCACATGGAACTGTGATGATGACCATATTTAATTTAAAAAGTGAAACTTGTAAACAATGGCCGAAAAACATTGGCCCCCATGAAAATACTCGTGGGAACATTTTTCACGTATCAACTTTCTTGCTTATCTCGTCGGGTGAAATCGTTTGTGTATATAATTTTTTTTGTTGCTATAATCCGTTGTATTTATTGTTGCAGGGTGATTACATCTGGATAGAGCCGGTCACGGGGCGGGAGTTCGATGTGGCGATCGGAGCTCGCGTGGTTTCGGCCGAGGGTCGTCGCATCCAAGTGCGAGACGACGATGGCTCCGAAACGTGGCTGGCCGCCGAGAGGCGCATCAAGGCTATGCACGCCACCTCCGTGCAGGGAGTCGAGGATATGATCTCTCTCGGCGACCTGCACGAGGCTGGCATCCTTAGAAATCTCCACATCAGATATAACGAGAATCTCATATACGTCAGTATCGATTAACAATATCAATCTCTTTGCGTTATCGTGCATTATCATATATATATTTTTTCATTGCAGACTTATACCGGATCAATATTAGTAGCTGTTAATCCTTATCAAATTTTACCAATTTACACCGCAGACCAGATTAAATTATATAAAGAGAGAAAGATCGGAGAGCTGCCTCCGCATATATTTGCCATAGGTGATAATTCGTACGCTCATATGAGACGATATGGACAAGATCAGTGCATTGTGATTAGCGGTGAATCCGGAGCCGGAAAGACTGAATCCACCAAATTAATATTACAATATTTAGCTGCGATTAGCGGAAAGCATTCGTGGATAGAGCAACAAGTATATAACATCATCACATTTATTAAGACACGTTCTACGTCGATATTAATTATGTATATATATTTTTAGATTTTGGAAGCGAATCCAATCTTGGAAGCGTTCGGCAATGCGAAAACAGTCCGCAACGACAATTCATCTCGCTTCGGTAAATACATTGATATTCATTTCAGCAACGCAGGAGTCATCGAAGGAGCCAAAATTGAACAGTATTTATTGGAAAAATCTAGAATAGTGTCTCAGAATCCCGATGAAAGAAATTATCATATTTTCTATTGTCTACTAGCCGGACTCTCAAAAGATGATAAATTAAAATTAGATTTAGGCGATGCATCCGAATATAAATATTTAACGGGAGTACGTATCTATAAAATAATACATTTTATTATTAAATTTATATATATTAATATTTAACATCTCTTTAGGGAGGCGGAATTACTTGCGAAGGCCGAGACGATGCTGCCGAATTTGCCGACATCAGATCGGCGATGAAAGTGCTATTGTTCACCGAACAAGAAATATGGGAAATCCATCGATTACTAGCGGCTTTATTGCATTGCGGAAATATCAAATATCAAGCGACTGTAATAGACAACCTCGACGCTACCGAAATAACCGAACACATTAACGTTAAACGAGTAGCGAATCTGTTGGGCGTACCAGTTCAGCCGCTGATCGATGCTTTAACCCGTAAAACGTTATTCGCTCATGGCGAAACTGTCGTTTCGACCCTCAGCAGGGATCAATCGATGGATGTGAGAGACGCTTTCGTCAAAGGAATATACGGAAGATTATTTATTTTAATTGTTAAGAAAATTAATAACGCTATTTATAAACCAAAAGCTGTTTCGCGGAGTGCGATAGGCGTTCTCGATATATTCGGCTTTGAAAACTTCAACCATAACAGTTTCGAACAGTTCTGCATAAATTATGCAAACGAAAATTTGCAACAGTTTTTCGTTCAGCACATATTCAAACTGGAGCAAGAGGAATACAACCACGAGGGAATCAACTGGCAGCATATCGAATTTGTCGACAATCAAGACGCTCTGGATCTTATAGCAATTAAGCAACTCAATATTATGGCTTTAATAGACGAAGAGTCCAAATTTCCGAGAGGCACCGATCAAACCATGCTCGCCAAGCTGCACAAAACGCACGGAACACACAGAAACTACCTCAAACCTAAGTCAGATATAAATACAAGTTTCGGTCTCAACCATTTCGCCGGCGTTGTATTCTACGACACGCGGGGATTCTTAGAAAAGAATAGAGACACGTTCAGCGCCGATCTTTTACAACTCATTCATATATCGAATAATAAATTTTTGCAACAGATATTCTCCGACGATATTGGAATGGGATCGGAGACTCGCAAGAGAACTCCGACGCTATCGACTCAATTCAAAAAGAGTTTAGATTCGTTGATGAAAACGCTGAGCAACTGTCAGCCGTTCTTTATACGATGTATAAAACCGAACGAGCATAAAAAGCCGATGCAGTTTGACAGAGGGTTGTGTTGCAGACAACTTAGATATTCCGGAATGATGGAAACCATTAGAATTAGGCGAGCTGGTTATCCGATTAGACATAGCTTTAAAGAATTCGTTGAACGTTATAGATTTTTAATATCCGGTGTGCCCCCGTCTCACAAAACGGACTGCAGGATAGCAACTGCCAAAATATGCGCTACAGTATTAGGAAGGTCGGATTATCAACTGGGGCATACGAAGGTGTTTTTGAAAGATGCACATGATCTGTTTTTGGAACAGGAGAGAGATAGAGTGCTGACGAGAAAGATATTAATTCTCCAAAGATCTATTAGAGGTTGGGTGTATAGGAGACGATTCCTTAGAATGAGAAGCGCCGCTATAATTATTCAACGACAGTGGCGTGGTAAACTCCAAAGAATGAGATACGTCCAAATGAAAGTTGGCTTTGCGAGATTGCAAGCATTGATCAGAGCGAGAGTGTTGGCTCATAGATTCAGACATTTAAGGGGACATATTGTGTCTCTACAGGTAAAATTTTGACGATTTGTGATTTATATTATAAATGTATTCTTCTAAATGTATTTTGATATAGGCTGCTGCTCGTGGATACTTGGTGAGACGATCGTATGGTCATAAAATGTGGGCCATCGTTAAAATTCAAGCACACGTTAGAAGACTTATTGCAATGCGAAAGTATAAACGTCTTAAAATTGAAGCGAACCAGCATAGAGAAGCTCTTCGGCTTAGAAAACAAGAAGAAATTCGACTCAAACACCAGGGTAATAGTCGTGCAAAAGAAATTGCCGAACAGAATTACCGAGTGAGTATGATATCTTCAAAACAACTCACATTATAAACATTATTTGATAATGTTTGCACTTAAGAATGATCTTATCTTATTATGCAAATAATTTACATGATAAGTGACACGAATATACATTTTTAGGATCGTATGCACGAATTAGAGCGCAAAGAAGCCGAGCTCGCCATCGAGGAAAGAAGACAAGTGGAAGTAAAAAAGACGTTGATACAAGATGCGGCTAGAAAGCAGGACGAACCCGTCGATGATTCTAAATTAGTTGAAGCAATGTTCGACTTTTTACCTGATTCGAGTAGCGAGGCACCGGCTCCGAGAGAAACGTCCGTATTTAACGACTTGCCTCAACAGCGGGCTGATCAACAAGAGGTATCGTTATCTAATTGTTTTAAACTATTTATCTTTATATTACGCATCGCTAATGATATTTTTTTGATAATTTCAGATGATAACTCCAATGCAAACCGCTTCCGAAGACGAAGAAGATCTATCCGAGTTCAAGTTCCAAAAGTTTGCCGCTACATATTTCCAAGGAAATATTACACATCAATATTCACGGAAACCGCTCAAGCATCCGTTACTGCCGCTCCATACGCAGGGAGATCAACTCGTATGTTTTTTAACACTGATATTAAAATAATAAAAACATATGAATCGTTGAAATAAAATTATTTTATTATTTCAGGCGGCACAAGCTCTGTGGGTGACCATTCTTCGCTTCACCGGTGATTTACCAGAGCCTCGTTACCATACGATGGATAGGGATAATACGTCGGTTATGTCAAAGGTTACGGCCACGTTAGGAAGAAATTTTATTCGTTCTAAAGAATTCCAAGAGGCTCAACTGATGGGTCTTGATCCGGAAGCATTTTTGAATAAACAAAAACCGAGATCAATCAGGCACAAACTTGTATCGTTAACGCTCAAACGTAAAAATAAATTAGGAGAGGATGTCCGCAGAAAATTACAGGTAAGTCTTCATTAAATATAATATATTCATCCTAATTTTCATTTTGATTTATTTTATATATATTTTTTAGGATGAAGAATATACGGCAGACAGTTATCAATCTTGGCTAGAATCTCGACCGACGTCCAATTTAGAAAAATTGCATTTTATCATTGGTCACGGTATCTTGAGAGCCGAATTACGGGATGAAGTGTATTGTCAAATATGTAAACAACTTTCGAATAATCCATCGAAATCATCGCATGCGAGAGGTTGGATTTTGCTCTCGCTGTGCGTCGGATGTTTTGCTCCGAGTGAAAAGTTTGTTAATTATCTACGAGCATTCATCAGAGAAGGCCCGCCAGGTTACGCACCGTATTGCGAGGATCGATTAAAGCGAACGTTCAATAATGGAACCAGGAATCAGCCGCCGTCGTGGTTAGAATTGCAAGCTACGAAATCAAAAAAACCCATCATGCTACCGATAACATTTATGGATGGCAACACGAAAACGTTGCTCGCCGATTCAGCGACTACGGCCAGGGAATTGTGCAATCAATTATCGGATAAAATAGGATTGAGAGATCAATTCGGATTCTCTCTTTACATTGCGCTGTTCGATAAAGTTAGTTCTCTCGGTAGCGGTGGAGATCATGTAATGGATGCTATTTCACAGTGCGAGCAGTATGCTAAAGAACAAGGCGCACAAGAGCGTAATGCTCCGTGGAGATTGTTCTTCCGTAAGGAAATATTTGCACCGTGGCACGAACCTACGGAAGATCAAGTTGCGACGAATTTAATTTATCAACAGGTAGTGAGGGGTGTGAAATTTGGAGAATATCGTTGTGATAAAGAAGAGGATTTAGCAATGATTGCTGCACAGCAATATTTCATCGAATATGCGCTGGATATGAACACCGAACGATTATATACACTCTTACCCAATTATATTCCGGATTATTGTCTCACCGGCGTTGAAAAGGCAGTCGACAGATGGGGGGCACTCGTTGTTCAGGCGTATAAGAAAAGTTATTATTTAAAAGAAAAGGTTCCAGCTCTCCGTATCAAAGAAGATGTTGTCAGCTATGCAAAGTTCAAGTGGCCGCTTTTGTTTTCTCGATTTTATGAGGCGTACAGAAATTCCGGTCCCAATTTACCGAAAAACGATGTTATTATTGCCGTAAATTGGACGGGAGTGTATGTAGTGGATGATCAGGAACAAGTATTATTAGAATTATCCTTCCCGGAAATAACGACAGTTTCTAGTCAAAAAACAAATAAAGTATTTACGCAAACGTTTAGTCTCGCTACGGTGCGGGGTGAAGAATTTACATTCCAAAGTCCCAACGCTGAAGATATAAGAGATCTAGTTGTATATTTTTTGGAAGGACTCAAAAAGAGATCGAAATTTGTAATTGCACTGCAAGACTACAAGGCTCCCGGCGAAGGATCCAGCTTCCTGACATTCCTAAAAGGAGATCTTATTATCTTAGAAGAAGATAGCACCGGTGAAACCGTTTTAAATAATGGCTGGTGCATAGGAAGGTGCGAAAGAACAACCGAAAGGGGAGATTTCCCGGCAGAAACTGTGTATGTACTTCCGGCACTGTCTAAACCCCCGCCGGACGTACTGGCACTGTTCAGTTTGGAGGCTGCGACTCATGGCAGACGATTATCATCGGCAGTCGTCAACGGAACTGAGCCGAGGGACAGGCCTCATAATCTAGCCGAATACGGATTAGATCACTTCCGCGTCCCGCCTAAAAGAACAGTCTCAAAGGCTCTCACATTGACGACTGCAAGGCGAGGAGGTCCCGAAGAATTATGGAGACACACACGAGATCCTATAAAGCAGCCGTTGCTCAAAAAATTAATTGCAAAAGAGGAGCTCGCCGAAGAGTCATGCTTCGCCTTTGCTGCGATACTTAAATACATGGGCGATTTGCCGTCTAAGAGACCAAGAATCGGAAACGAATACACCGATCACATATTTGATTCACCGTTGAAGCATGAAATTTTGCGAGACGAGATATACTGTCAAGTTATGAAACAATTGACCGACAATAGGAATCGTATGTCGGAAGAGCGAGGCTGGGAGCTTATGTGGCTGGCGACGGGTCTCTTTGCGTGCAGTCAGAGCTTACTTCGAGAGCTGACGTTATTTTTGAGAACGAGACGGCATCCCATATCACAGGATTCGTTGCAAAGGTTGCAAAAAACTCTCAGAAACGGCCAACGAAAGTATCCACCTCATCAGGTCGAAGTCGAAGCGATACAGCACAAAACGACGCAGATATTCCACAAAGTATACTTCCCCGATGATACGGACGAAGCGTTTGAAGTGGATTCGTCTACGAGAGCCAAAGACTTTTGTCACAATATATCGCAGAGACTTAACCTTAGATCGAGCGAAGGATTTAGTTTATTCGTTAAAATAGCCGACAAGGTTATATCCGTGCCGGAGGGTGACTTTTTCTTTGATTTCGTGCGACATCTGACTGATTGGATCAAAAAGGCGAGACCGACGAGAGACGGCGCCACACCTCAATTTACTTATCAGGTATTGATGATTAAATTCCGTAGAATTAAATCATTTTTTAATATGAATGAGTTTAATTAAAAATGTATTTATAATCGCAGGTATTTTTCATGAAAAAACTTTGGACGAATACGGTTCCCGGAAAAGACAAAGCTGCCGATTTGATATTCCATTTTCATCAAGAGCTGCCTAAATTACTGCGCGGCTATCATCGGTGTACGCGAGAAGAGGCTGCTAGGCTCGCAGCTCTGGCATATCGTGCACGTTGGGGTGACAATAAGCAAGAATTGCAAGCAATACCGTAAGAATTATTCGAATAACTATATTAATATTTAATCAATTGATTTATTGATGTAATTATTTTGTTGTGATTGATTTCAGACAAATGCTGCGTGAACTTGTGCCATCTGATTTAATTAAGGTTCAAAGTTCGGCCGACTGGAAGAGAGCCATAGTAGCGGCATACAACCAAGGCGCCGGAATGTCACCGGAAGACGCCAAAATCACCTTCTTGAAAGTAATTTATAGATGGCCAACATTTGGCTCGGCATTCTTTGAGGTGAAACAAACAACCGAACCCAATTATCCGGAGATGCTGTTGATAGCGATCAACAAACACGGTGTTAGTCTGATTCATCCCCAGTCAAAGGTAATTGAATTATTTTTAACTTATCGCCACAATTGCGTTCCTACCGCTACAAGTCATCAAAAAAATAGTTTTAAAATAATAGAAGATGAACAGGTGGTGCTTGTCAATGTTGAATTTTTACATTTTTTCCAAAATCTCCCATTAACACATTACCAGCGGGCGTTGGCGCCGGCCGATTGAGCTCTAAAGCGGGCGAAATTTGGGACTTGCGCTTGAAAATTTGCATTTATTATGTATATGAAAAATATTTTTAAATACACAACAGTATAAGTACACTACCCGCAGTTAAACACGGACGACGAAAAGGTATTGATACCCTTCCCGCTGTTTAGCATCAGTCGGCGTAACGGGTATTAATTCCCTTCTCTCTGTTAATATGTTAAGAGAAAATTTGGTCAGTCATCGAGCTTCCGGGGCGGAATTCGCAATAATATTCCCCTATTTCTTTCTCTGTATACTTCGACAGTCTTTGCAATAAGAGACTCCCGCGTGGAAACATCTGGCACCATTCTTAATAAATCGGTACAGCTTCTTGCCTATTTGAATGACATAAAAATTGTGGCTGGATGTCGGGCGGCTTTCAAGGATGCATACCAGCGAATAATGAGAGAGGCAATTGGCATGTGACCAAGACAAAAATACATGCCCATATGCCAAGAACGAATCCTTGAACCCCTGAGAGTCGAAGAGAATTTGGTACAGCTTCGAGGTACAGTTTCGAGGCCGTTCAGGAATTCACATATCTCGACTTACTTATTACTAATAAAAATGAAACCAAATTGGAAGTAAAAAGAAGAAACATTGTGGTAAACCGAAGCTACTTTGGACTTCAAAAGCATCTACAGTCGAGATACCTCTCAAAGAAGACTAAATTCAAGCTCTACATGACTCTCATTAAGCCTGTCCTAACATACATGTCTGAATGTTGGGCTTTGAGAAAACAAGATGAGCGACAACTCATCTGGAGAGGAGAATTCTGAGACGAATAATTGACAACGGGGAACGGTGTGTCCGAAGCAACGAGAAGCTGTACTAACTATACGAGGATATACCGGACACAGTTATCGTCAGACTATCCAGACTCCGGTAGGCCGGCACATGTCTAGGATGCGGGACAGTAAGCCGCCGAAAAGGCTTATGGTTAACAAGCCTTCCTGTCCCCAGAGGAAAGGAAGACCGAAGCTTAAGTGGTATGACTGTGTATAGAGGGACACTGCATTATTGAAACTTATTTGGAAGATGGAGTGACATGATGGCAGACCGAATAAAATAAATAAGGGTGTTGGATGAGGCCAGGGCTCTGTCACATTGGTTTGATCGAAAGTATAATTGATTAGTACAACTATTCGTAATGATTGAATTCATTCATAATGTCTGATTAATCAGATAAATTTATTTACATGATTTTGATATTATCATCGTCGGGTGAGTTAAGACAAATCAATTGATTAAGTAATCAACGATCGAAGCCTTATCCGAATCTTGAATTTAAAATTAATGATCATGATTTCAAGTTGTTGGACTGCTTTGATCCTGAAATCAAATGATGAATGAGATTATTCAAAGATATTTATTTGGGATCATAGTCGTATCTATGTAATAATATCAAAAATGTATATTTATTCATCAATATTAATTTTGTCTCATCAGAAGTAAACTCCGTCGGATATATCTGACACTTTTTCCAATATTTAAAGCAATTCTTAAAACAATTCTCCAAATGTGGTTCAACTTCTTCGGCAATTCTGTATTTGTCTCGTCAATGTTAGACAAGTGTCAAGCTTTTTTATCTTCGGGAATGGTAAGAAGTCGCAATGAGCCATGTCTAGCGAATATATAGAGGCTAAGTGAACACCATGTCGACAGTCGACACTAAAGTAAGCTTTAAAAAATGGCTATCAATGTCAAGATACGTCAGGAACAAGTGTACAAACACACCAATAAAAAAATATGACAATTAGAGTTAAACAGTCCGTAAAATTCCGCATAGTTTTTTATATCAAACCTAGTATTTATAAACAGATTATATATTTTTTTTCTACATTATATATGGAATTATAAATAATTAATAAATATTATATTTTTCTGTGATAACCCTTACTTAATAACATTTGTCTTTTAAACTGGTCGCATCGGACTGTTGACCTTGAACTTCAGAACATTATTTTTTTGTAAAATGGAGTCATCAGTCCCACGCCAACCTCTCTGTTGATGTTGTAAAATTCCCAGTCTCGCATACGCAAACAATATTCACACTCGGCCACAGTTAACTGCAATAATAAATAGAAAGATAATTAATAAATAAATACGTTTTATGACAGAGTGAATACTAATTTTTACGAGTATTATCAATTTTAACGAAAAATGAATGCTAACGTTTTTAAATATGATATTTTTTAATGCGTACTATTTTTGCATTTGACCGCTAAGATTTTAAACGCTGACAAAATTCTTCTGCGTACTTTTTAACGTGTATCAAGACAATAACAGAACGATTTCCCACGTGATAGCATCTATAAACACTTTCAAGTTAAACCTCATTTTTTTTTTCCGTATATAAACGCCAGATTTTTTCCGAACATAATGGCAAGGTTTCCTCCACATACCAATTACTGGACGACTGTGAAATTTAAAACAATACCCAAAATCGTCAATACAAGATCGTTATCGTTTTATTTAGTGACTTAGCGGTCTAACTGTGTTTGTAATTATTTTATTATTAAAATTTAATGTTTCCGGACGTCTTTGACGTTCTTCTCTATTTTTTATAAATAAGCTGTATAAATGTGATTTTTATTTGTTTATTTTCGTTTTCAGGATATTCTTGTGACTCATCCGTTCACGCGGATATCGAATTGGTCATCGGGCAACACGTACTTCCACATGACGATAGGAAATCTAGTAAGAGGCTCTAAACTACTCTGCGAAACGTCGCTAGGATATAAAATGGACGATTTATTAACATCGTATATTTCACTTATGTTAACCAATATGAATAAACAACGTACGATCAAGGTGAAATGAGAAAAATATAAGACGAAAAAACAAGTCAGCGAGTTTTCTTCATCCTTAATATACACATATCAATAATGAAAACGAAAAGACACACTCTGCATTTATAGGAATGTAAGAAGTAATTTTTAATAAAAAAAAAATGTGCCTTATATTAAATGATTCAAGTTGCCAAATTTCGTAACGGTAAAATCATATTTTCTATAAAAAAATGTAAAGACTAAATGAGCGCGGGAGCACCGTGAGAATTTCCCACGAGTCGGTTAATTAGAATTTCTCACACTTGCTACTCCTCAAGTAAAATGCTGTGGCCTCTATTGTACTCAAAAGACAGGAAGTCGCCTATACAATCATCGCTGTGTGTGGAATGTTATCTCGACAAGAGAATTCCCATCATATATATAAATTTTTTTTCATAACAATTCCCCTGACAATAGTGGATATTTTCTTACTGGCATGCAAAATTAAAAATATATATTTGTATGTTCGTTTATATTGTATTTCAAAAAATAAAAGACACCGAAACACAGCCGTTCACGATCAAACAACGCTAAAAACAAATGAGTGACATCTTAAAAATATAAATTCATTTTTTTCCCCCTTCGAAATTCAACAATTGTTTGTATATATAAATTTAAAAATAATACACAAGTGTTTTGTATATGTATAGATAGAAATATAATAAATATTATCGTTAATTTCAAAGAAAAAAAATATAATATATCATAATATATATCGATTTTTACTTAATCTAATGCTATATATATATAAATTTCGTATAAAGATCTATGTCATATCTAAAACTAATCCGAATGTAAAAATATAAGATTGGCCTTCTTGATGAGTGCACCAGAGCGTATCTCAATAAACTTTAGTTAGCTTTATAATTTACATTCCCTTAGTCTTAAGCATGAGAACATCACTTAAATATAATTTATTCATAAAAAAAAAACAAGTTCTGTATAACAGTGCTTGTGTATTCTCTCGTGTACATTTATATATTAATGTGTTCACTAATGAGTTCATTGTTTTCATGCTTATTCTCACAGTCAAAATAAACCTTCTTTGTACACAGTCGTTCCCACATCACTTTAACTAGGAACGGTGACGTAAACTTGATTTATTATACATAATTGATTTCATTTTATTGATAAGTAAAAGGTGTTGTGTAGAAGAAGCAATGAACTGTTAAGAAAAAAAATAATTATACTCACGTCATTTATTTATACATATATATTACGGAAAAAGATATTATTATTAATTATTATGTATCGGCGTTTATTGAACGGCCGAAAATTATTATTTATGTATGAAAATTGTACACATGTATATACAGAATAAAAAAAGAGATATTTTTACGACGCATGTGAAATAAACGACGACGACGGAAAGATCTGAGCTCGATATACGTGCGATTGAAAATATATTTTTTTATATGGTTATGATTAAACGTAAATATTATACATTTGTATTTGTTCTTTATTTTTGTTGTCATGTTTTTATATTGTATGAAATATGTTGAATATGGTTTCAAAAATGACAATAAATAAAGTGATTTCATTACTCGAAAACAATACGATTTTCATTATTTATTTTACCCGATTGAAATGCGAAAAAATTGTTTCGATGACATTCAGTGTTGCCGTATCGAAAAAAAAATGCTGATATTTTGAATAAAATCAATTCAATTGTAATTCATTTGTTTTTCATAACCGTAAAATATTTTTTTTGTGCATATAGTGAAACGATTGTATCGCATATTTGAAGCACACGTAAGAAATAAAAACAAATTGTTTTTCGTATAAAATATAAATGCATTTTATAGTTTATTCAATATATTGATTAAATATTAGAATACATAACATAGACAGTTCACAGTTAAATAATAAATGATGAGAGCTGAATCGTATATATATATATCGGTATTGATCCGTACTGCGATTGGTCCACGTCACTGAGTAATGCGATATATTATATGCGTCCGGATCTATCGTAATTTGAGAATGGGGATGCTATACCCCATAAAACTGGGGCGGTGCCTCGGAATCCGATCGAACGTATTACGATACCGTTTGAACGTTTGCAAAATGATAAAACTACACACACACTCTCTCTATAACCAAAATCAAATCACGTTTATGTCCCGAATTTTCTTTATATATATATATTCAGAATGATTTATGCCATTTAATCGTAGAATCGCACATTTCTTAATTCATTCATGTCATGGAAATATTCCTTAACAAATAATAAAATCGACTTTCTTTATAAATCTATATATATTTTTTTTCAATTTCATATCATATTATATATAAATATCTATTACACACATTCGCATACGTCCACACGTCCAACGCATCAAACTCACAATAAAAATACATAATTAAAATAATTTATCTAATATACAATTAATTTGAAGAAATTATAATTCTTTGAGAATTCTGTTCGTTTACGGGCAATTTGTTTGAAGCTCTCCCCGTAAAAATTAGGATGGCATATACTCCGTTTTCTATATATTTATAGCATAGAGTGTAAAAAGCTCTACGCCGAAACACTTTGGCTGATTTGATATTTATTAAAATGCAAAAAATTACATATATATATGATGTTGAAGCTGGCGCGGAATGTGTTGTACTGAAAAATACTTTTGCTTTTATACAAATACATTGGAAAAAAAAATTTGAGAGTATTATTCATGTGCAAAAACGACTCACAACACGTACGTATTATTTTTTTTTTTTTTAAATACACTTTTGATCAACTTTGCACATTTTGGAATGTCACTTGTTAAAATACTGAGTTGTCCAATAATACTATCGTAAGCTGCCGGGCTGTGTCCAACTTGACAGGGTCTCCGGTCGCATCACATCGTCGACGGGGGTACAGTGAGGTCTCGGACCGGGTTCGGGAGTATACGTGAAGGTCAAACCGGTGGCATATATTATACCGTCATTTCTTACTAAAGATACAGGAACCTATCGGAAAAAAAAATGATTATAATAAAACGCTACGTCAGAAAATAACGTCAATCGATCGTTGTATCCGTACCTGAGTCGGCTGTCGCACCCAAAGCCATTCTCCGCGGAACTGGGAGATATCGGGAACGACGCACAACATTGATTCGGCACATCGGTACATCGTCTCGGCCTCGACGTCGCCGAACCACACTTGCAACGACGGCGTAAAGTTATCGCCGGCCAATTCCAGCATGGCGACGTCGCCACCTCCGTTCAAATTCAACGAATGCACCAACGGAACGGGCGTAACCGGCGATCTAAACGACATTATTTTAAAAACTATTCATTTCATTAAACGCCGAGGATTTGTTACGATATTTACCTGACGGGGCCCATCCCTTCGAAGAATTGATATTCGGCCTTGTCCGTGGATATGATCGTCCAGCAGGCGCCGTCGTTGATCATCTCTTTGTTGGGCTCCTTCGGACAAGGCGTAGCTTGGAATTGAATTATTCGTTCTTGCGAAAGACACAGATACATTCGGTCCGTGTCCTTCATGTAAAACGCGCACTTGTGCAGCTGCGACACCGGATCATCCGCCTCTAAAAGCGCCATTTGTTTGTCTACCTATAAACAATAAAAAAAAAACAATAAACGTACAATCAAGATGTGAACCGTAGGAAATAACCGGGCTATAAAAAAAATCCGTGGGAATTTTTAATTGTATCGGCGTTCTGTTCTTTCGGACGGAATATTTAATTTGCCGCAAATTATTTTATATTTTTGCATGACTCTGCGAATAAACTCTGAATAATTTCGATCGTGATGATAATTACATCAAAATAATGCTCGATAACAATTCCGATCCAACATAATAGCTTAATTAACAATCCCGCGCAAATATCAATCGTTAATCACTAATAACGTAAACGTAAATCGGCATATTTTCCATAAATAATTAGTATAGCAAACAATAATCTAATTTAAATAAGATTTGGATTGAATCAAAAAAGACGAAATAAGAATCTTCGAAGGCGGTTCACATCTAGAAATTGCGCGTTGTTCGTCGGTTATATGATTGTGGGAAAATAACTGCGGCGAGAGAACAAATGAAGCTATTATTATTCCAACAATATAAGATTTTCTATATCACAATTTCCCTAATTACACTTTCCAACGGTTCCACATTTTTAACGATTAATAAAATAATATGAAACATTCGATCGAATCAACGACGAGGCTCGATCTAAGAATCTACTCGTTCGCCATTTAAAAACCGGTCTCGGACAATACGTACATTATATACGATATTTGTATATTAATGGAATAAATTTAATATATTATGATGTTCTACTATAAACTAAAGTAAACTAAGTTTAACATATTGTAAATGTTTTAAATATTAACTATGCTAAAATCTCAATGAAATACGTACATATATCCGACGTTTGAAACGTAAACGTTATTTTTCGGTTAATTATATTAATTGTGAGATTATATTGCATTTGTTCAAGTTAATGATTCATTTTTTTTTAATATATATATATTGATATACACAAACAAAAGAATGTTGCAGTTTTATTTAGTTTTGACATATGAAAAGTTTACGTTACGCTAAGAAATTATTATCGTTTATTAGAACGATAAGATCAAAAGTTGTTTTGATATCGAGCAATTAGCGACATTAGCGTATAGAATTAACGACACAAGCGATTATTGCAACCGACGAGGCGCGAACGAAGCCCTCAAACGTCAAAGCCGATATTTTAACGTCATATTGATATGAGATAACTTAAGATTGATTTTGTTCGTTGTTGGCACCTTTCTTATGATGAGCCGAGGGAGGGCCATGCCGGTGACGGAGCACACGAGCTTGACGGTGGAGCCGTAGTGCACGTATCCCTCGCGCACTTGAAACTCCTCGGACTCGCTCTCGTTGTCGTCGAGCAGGTGGATCGTGAAGGCGCCCCACTGCGTCGACGAGGCGTGGAAGTTGCCGTTCTCGACGTGCAGGTATCGCGTCGAGACGGTCTGCGAGCGCAGCCGGTTGAACAGGGCCACTTTGGTGCCGCTGGCGATGCACAGGTCGGCGTTCTTCAGCGACTGCTTCTTCTTGGACGGCTTCGAGATGACCTTGATGCGCTTGCTGTTGAAGACGCCGATATCGTGGCCGGAGCCGTAGAACATTTTGACCGAGAGCATGAAGTGCTTGCGCTTGTCGGAGTCGGAGATGTAGAGGGTCTTGGCGGCGCAGTACTGCTTGCCGTTGTTGAGGTCGAGCTGCTGCATGTCGTGGTCCGAGTTGCCGATGCCGATGAAGGCGCACAGCTGCGCCGCCTGGTCCGAGTCGCCGTCGCGCAGCATCTGTTCGTGGCGCAGGCGCCAGCCCTCGCCGAAGAGGTAGATGCAGGGCGGCGGGCAGAAGAAGCGCTTCTCGTTGCCGTAAGACTTTTGCGCCACCTTGGCGTGCAGCACCACGAGCACCATGTCCGAGCGGTCTCGCAGGTAGCGCTCCATGGCGGCGCGCGTCAGCCTACGCTCGGCTTCAGCGCCGCCGCGCCCGCGCCCTCCAGCTGCGCCTGGTGCGGCATGTGCCGCCGCCGCCACCGCCGCCACTGCCGCTCCGGCCCGACTCGCACTCCACGGACCCACCTGCCGCCGGCTCGGCCGCAACCCGCACAATAACACGACCAATAACGGATTTCACTATCTGTAGTTTACACGTTCGCGGATGCTGCGCCAATTGTGGTCTTTTTTTTGACGTCGCGAGGGACAGGACGTCAATTGACGTATTTTTCGCCGGACAGATCTTCATCTACAATGATACATGCCGAAGAGTTTGTGTAAAATTTAGTCGTTCTTAAACTCAATTTTATAAATAATAATAGTTTTAATATAATATATTTTAATAATTGAGTGCAATAAAAAAAATCGAAGAATATACGCTACAAAAAATTGGCAAAGTCAAAATTTAATATAATTTATTAATCACATTTACAAATATCAGATTATTCCCCAATTCAACTTCTCAAATTATAAATAAAAATTAAATTTCCAGACTAACCACTTGACTGGATGTGATGAAATATATAAAACCGCGAATTTTTTTTATCTACGGTGTAAAAGAGAAAAAGCCAATAACATTTTTACTGCCATGTATAACGATTATTCATCTTTATCTTTTCTACTATCACTCAATGTACCAGCAAGGAATTGCGAATTTGATTTGTAGAAAACAAAAAAATCGAAATAATTATTTTATTATTTGTGATATATTGTATACATGCTATTTTTACTTGAAAGCTGCCTAAATACGTGTGTTTTTGCCTCATCCTTATAGTTAAATACGACAAATACGACACAGCATTATCGTTAAATAAGTTTGTAACACACAAAGCCTCTGCCTTATTAACGCTTTGTACTCGAATGCCGCCTGAGAAGCGGCATCGAAGTTTTCCATATCACTCGAATGCCGCCGTTATGACGGCATGCAACAAATCAATTACGTATCATTTATAAAATTATTATTTTAGGTATTTAACATTCGTTATATTTATAAACAATGATAATATTCCACAAATCCAAACTAATAATTTATTAAATAACAAGCTTCGAGTGAAAAAGGTTAAAATGATGCTTCTTAATGTACGATGCGACAGTTTCAGCTCCTTCTCATCTGACCAACTCTCCTTGGCAAATTCTTGCTGTGAAACACAATGCAACTTCATAAGCTAGTCGATATTATTGTTCTCCACCTCCAGTTCCGTGATTTTCGTCTAAGATACGCTTCCATTCACTATAGGTCCCAAAGATGCAATTTCGTTCACTACAGATTCCACAGATACTGTCTCAAACCCCTCAAAGTATCCATTGTAAAACAAATTTCACCGCATATATTTACATTTGTGTAATCCACCGATTTTTAAATAAAATATATATACCGACAGTCCTCGACATTCGTACGTTCTACATACGATTAGGTATTTAACCGTTTGGACGCCACGCCGTGCAGGCACGAGAAATCGGTCTAACCACGCCGAATACTACTACGAATTTATCTATGAATAAATAATGGTGGCGTACGGTAAAAATCCATATAATTGGCGTGGCGATTAAAGGGT
>JAGXCT010037001.1:247521-357638 GCA_022495035.1 Philopotamus ludificatus
TAATGTAGTCTTCGGGGAAATCTAATTGATATTAGCCAGAGGGTGAATTTGAGCTTAACAAATGAATATTTTCGCTTATCTTAAATTATTTTTTTTATCGAACAACATAAGGACGAAGTAAATAAAATAAAATTAAAAGTGATATTAAACGAAATATCTTATTAATAAATATTTTTAAGATTATTCTAATAGCGCACGTGTTTTCATAAATATATTTGATAGAAAATTGGAAATGACAGTTTCTTTCAAATTTATTTTTATCAATTATAACGAAGCGTTTATCGAATTAATTCGGCGGTGACATCGTTCTACGGATATGATCCTGTTTATTTCATCAATTTAAATTAATTAAATTAGAAACAAACGCGGTATCTGCCAATTGCACCGAGTGTACTTCGCCCGCCGGTGGGGGGAGGATACCGGGGAGGGGGGCGTGGGAACCGCAGCGTGGGAACCGAGCGCGCCGTGACAGCTGCGCTTGTTGTGGCAGCCCTGCGGCTGGCGGACCTGCCAACCTGCGCCCCGGCGGTTGGCAGCGCCGATCGTTTGACAGCCTCACTTCGCACTTCCCACTTCCCACTTCCCACTTCTCGCTTCCTCGCCATGGGCGTGCCGGGCCTCTGGCGCGTGCTGCAGCCCGCGGGTCGCGCGACGCCTCTCGACGGCCTCAGGGGTCGCGTGCTGGCCGTGGGTACACGCCCCCATCTATCGACCATTAATACGCCGATGACAGTTCTCCTAACCTCACCAAAACAAACCGCGTTCGCGAACTCACAATATTTTCGATCAGAGTTTCACAAACGTATACATTGCAATCTATTATCAGCGTTCTTCTATCTTTTTAGATACATGAGAGACGAAAGGATTTTACGGACCAGCTAATGCCCAAAATAAATAAAAACTAATGTAGGAAAGGACCGGCGATCACCGCAAACGAGTTGAAGAACCGGTTATCTCTCATGAGACTCAACGTCGACATCTTCGATTAAAAAATAAAAATGCAGGGTTGATGTGTTGTAAAATTCAACCCCCGACTAGTATCATAAAGAATTATTATAACTCATAGATTTCACGGGAAGGTTAACCCATCTAAGTACAATCTTAGCTCAGTCGCGGTACACTACACAATTATAGCACATTGTTGTTGCCTACGAGCCATGACACTGATTAATAAAGAAATGAAAAGATTTTAATTAAGGAAAGATTATAAGATGAGATTGATTTCTTATCTGATCTTATATTACATAAATCTATATTATCGTTATTCAATATGTTATTTAATTTATCTTTTATCAATTATAATACATATTTAATATTTAAATCGGAAGAAATTTTATTATTAAGTATTATTCGTGACACATTATTAATTCATTGCCTACGACGGTAGTGAATTCCACATCAAAAGCGTTTTTGTGTATGTCTTGAGCGCTTGTATCACACGATAGTTGACCCTACGCTTTTGATCGGCTGTAACTTTTACGTTTTATTTTTTTAAATATTTATTTTTTGGTAAGATCCTTGATAGTTGTAGCAATATAGAAAAAAATTTCAGACCTTGAGGAGATTTTGGGCAAGTGCATATAAAACCATTTATTCAAAATATTTTATGCAACTTTTACAAGACGGAGTGTGTTTAGAAATTGCCGACGTTCGTCGTTGATCTCTCCAGTAAATGTTGGAGTTCAATTAATTTAATTATCGGCTCACTATCTTGTTTAATAAAAGAGTAATGATTACGCAATGTGTTAATATCTGAAAATTCATATATATTAAACTATTAAATAATAAATCCAATGTCATCGGTATGATACAAGATTTAAAATCAGTTTGACATATTTCTTATAGATATTATTTTATATTTTTTAGATATATCGATATGGTTACATCAAATGGTCAAAGGATACCAAGATGCGAGCGGAAGAGCCGTAGCTAACGCTCACTTATTAGGATTATTTCAAAGATTATGTAAACTTTTATATTATGGCATCAAACCTATCTTCGTTTTCGACGGATCGATTCCTGCGCTCAAGCGTAACACCATCGTAAGATTTATAATAATACTATTACATATAAAATTAGTAATACAATACTGTTAAAACACATTTATTTATAGCAAAACCGTCAGATGAAACGATCTCATATGAAAAACGACGCAGATATAGTTCAACAAAAGCTGTTAAGCATCATAACGAAGAATGCCGCCGTAAATAGTCTATTGGCAAATAAAATACCTTCGACTAGAAAATCTCCCGTCAAATCCGTGAACGTTTCCGGCGATGAAGACCTCTTTAAATTGCCGGATTTAAAAGCTGGCGCTTTGGAAAGCTCATCAAGTGAATCGGAAGACGAAGAATCTTTGTAAATCATTTTTATATACAGTGAAACGCCATTTTTACGTGCACAGAATTCACGGTTTTCTACTATTTGCATTCAATCCTGAAATTTGAATTATGATAATCGTATTATTTATAATAAAATATTTCAGATCACAAAAATCGGCATCGTCAAAATATCAAAACATAGATCTTCACGGTATCAACGTACATTCCGACGATTTTAAAAAATTGTCCGCCCGCGAAAGGCACGATATATTGACGGAATTAAAAGAAACGCGTAAACAGAATTCTTGGGGACGTATTCACGAATTGCCGGCGCAGAGCGATAATTTTTCAGATTATCAGGTACAAATATATATTTTTAAATATTCCGATAGCTGTATGATCTTATACATTTGTATATACTTTCAAGATGAAACGATTGCTGAAGCGTCGTCAGGTCCAAGTTTCATTGGAAGAAGCCGAAAAAGAAATAGGCGGACATTTTCTATCTATTAATGAGCTGGAGATTCTTTTAAACGAAGAAGGCATTAGCACAAAGATCGATAATATCAGAACGAGACAAATAGCCTCGGATGAAAATGCTCATTTTCTCTTGATAAAAGACGTAAAAAAAGCGATGAGCGACGCTATCCAGCACGAAAACACCAAGAAAGAATTGGAAAAATCTATCAATGCTGAAACACCTTCGACGTCTGGTGTTAGCGTTGTTAGCGACGTTATTAACGATTATTCATTAGAAGATGAGTTAGATAGCGATATTAAAAAAGCGATTGCACTCTCGTTGGAAGGTTTAGAGAAGGAAGACTGCGATGTTATGATTGAAAATGACGATAACGTCAATTGGAATCTGATAAAAGAGGAAAGCTTTAATGAGAGCGATGACGATGAACCAAAATCTGTGCAACATGCATCACATGCGAACAGATTAGCAATGGCGAGAGGATACATGATGGAGTTTAGCGGCTTGACAGAGAACGAAATCAATCAAATTATTAATAGTGAAGTAACAAAATCAAAAAAAGACATAAAAAAAGTCAATAATCCATCAAAAAGTAGCAAAAAAAATATTTTAAATTCGTCCCCCATTATCATCGTAGAAGAAAATATCAATAGTTTACCAATATGTAATGAAAGAATCATTTTAAACTCATCTCCGATTATCGTAGAAGAGAATAAAAACAATTTAATAACGAATGAAATTGTACCCGATGTTATAAAGCTTGATAAGCATGAGATTCAAACGATAGATGAATCAAGCACAGATTCGGACGGTAGTTTCGAAGACGTTCCCGAAATAAATAAATCGGATGATGTTCGTTTAAAAAATTATTCGGCCGACGAGGATATTTTTGCCGACGTTTTCGAAGATCAATCTAAATTTGTAAAGTTGGACGATGCCGTAATATCGACGTTAAATAAAAATAATATTAATAATGCCGGTGATAATAAAATTGATCTAACCGAGGAAATTAAAAACGCGTCTTCTCCGGAATTAACTATAGCTGAATCTCCAAAAGATGTAAATGTCGCATTAGCATCGTTTGAAGAGGATTCATCGATTAATTTAATTAATGAGGACGTGTCTCCTAATACATCGGATTCGGAGAATAATTTAGAGCTCTCTCCTCGGAAAGGCATGCCGTTGAATAATATTAAATTACTCGCATCAAATAGAAGCCGAGAAGACGATAATATTGCAAAAGATATAAACGATTCGTTCTCGATTGAAATGGTGACGGCGATGGCCGAAGATCTCGATAATCAAAGGACTGTATTAGAAAAGGAGAAAAATAAACTCGATCGTATGGGAAGAAACATATCCGATGAAATGTCAAAGGACGCTCAAGAGCTTTTGAAATTATTCGGAATCCCGTATATTGTTGCGCCGACCGAGGCCGAATCTCAATGCGCCTATCTCGAATCCATTAAGCTGACCGACGGTACGATCACAGACGATAGTGATATTTGGTTGTTTGGCGGTAAAACGGTTTACCGAAATTTTTTCAATCAACAAAAGCAAGTTCTACAGTTTTTAGCGGATAATATCAAAAGTTCTTTCAGTAAGTATCAATCGCATTTTTAACCCATCCTTCATGACTACTAAAAAACAGGGACCCCAAGCATTCAAGATAAATTATTCATGATATATTTCATAATTTGGTCGATATTTTGGACTTTTATATTCAAAGATTTTGCTGTGCCTCAGATTTGAATACCGTATGTCCAGATCAGATGTAATATGGATTTATAGATAAGCTTATTATTCAGAATTATCCCTAAATAAGTTTATTATTTAGGGATTACTCTGAGTGTGGTCCAAAGGGCCAGTGTAGATTTCGTAATTCTATCCCAAATTCTTTTCTCTTTGAGTTTTTCTGTCTGGGGCAGTAGCTCATTGTCGATGCTTACAGGAGGGCAGTTTCCCTTAGGGTAAAACTATGTACCGACTTGGTATAATTTTCCATATTTTTAGCCAACGGTGAATATTTATCCGACTTTCTTGAATCATTTCGGATGCTTTGTCTGAATCCTCGTGTGATGCAAGGATCAGTGGCTCGCCGACAATGTCCCACGCCTGTGTGGAGAACATTAATTGGAGTCCCTATACAATAAAAAAATATTTTATGAAAAAGAATTAGGAAATTTGTTTGATTTTAAGAGAGTTTAATGAATTAATAATTAATATTCAATCTAATTATTCACTTCTTGGCGTTTCTTGGTGCTTGTGTGCGCCACACAATTCGGCCATATGGACAGCGCGCCCCTGACCAGAAGTGCGGTGTCGTCTTCATACTTGGCGATTAGGGTTTTTTTAGTAAATACTGGGACCAATTATGCTTCCTTGTGGTACTCCAGAGTTAATCGAATACAGTGCGATCCTTACTTCACTCATGCACTCGGCGATGACTTGATGCAGACTGAGCTCTCGCAGCACAAGTCGCTCGTACGTTTCACTCCCACTCGGCACATTGTACCGGATGCGAGCGAGAAAAAACATTGCGCCCATGGCAACAGAAGCGAATATAATATTTATTCTTTAGACTTTTTAAGACAAATACAAAAAGTTTATGGCATTTATGGATTTATATTATAAGTGTTATTTGAGAAAAATCAAAAATTTGAGATCCCCCATCGGCACGGTTAGGTTAAATAATTAACGCTTAATTTAAAATAATATTTAATTTAATTTTTGCAGGGTTGCAGAGGGAAGATTTTATATTATTGTCGTTACTCGTAGGAAGTGATTATACCATGGGTGTTTCCGGTATTGGACCCGTAACGGCTTTAGAGATTTTATCCGCTTTTCCCACTAATAAAAGTGATATCACTCCTCCATACACAACTCTATTAAACGGCTTGAAACGATTCAAAAATTGGTGGTCTACAAAAGGTGTATTTACTCACACATCGTTAAGAAACAAATTGAAAAATAATTCTTCAGATAAAGAAATATTTTTCATAAAGTAATTTTAAAATATAATTAATTTTTGCACATTATCTTTTTACACAGAATTTTTTTTATTAATTTATAGGTTGTTGAAGCATATTTATTGCCGGACGTTGATACAAGTACGGAAAATTTCAGCTGGGGCAAATTCGATATCGGCGGTTTGCGGGAATTCACTAAAGAAAAATTCGGTTGGACCCGTGCAAAAACTGAAGAAATCCTCAACCCGATTTTAAAACGCATGAACATTCAAATATCTCAACTTTCCATAAGATCGTTTTTTGATACCGAGTTTAAAAAAGATGTTACGATTGAAAAAATGAGTAAACGAGTACAGAAAGCTATTGAAAATATGGACACGGGCGAAAATAAAAATGATGAAGACGCCGCCACTGATAAAATTATTCAAAAGAAAGGTGGTAGGCAATTGAAGAAGAAAAATGATTCTGCGCCTAAAAAATTAACAAAAGCACAACAAGCCAAGGCAAATAAAAAAGAGATCACCAATGATATATCATTAAAATCAACTGAAAATGAAAACGTAGATATGATTCCGACAGAGGAAACTGCCACCGATGAAATTCAATTGAAGAAAGGTAAAGGTAAAAAGAATCAAGGAGTAGAACCAAAAACAGCCGTTAAAAGGAAAAAAAGAAAAACTGATGCTGTCGATGATATTACTGAGAAGAAAGAAACCGAATTATTACATTTATCAGCACATTGTACTGATAAAATGGCACTTGGAGAAACTAGTGAATCGGCATTCTTTCGTGAAAAAATTCCACAGAGAGAGCACGATAAGGGTATATTCTTAAAAAATAAATTAAAAGCCATCGAATTATTTAGAACATCCAAAAAAGGACCAGGATTCCTTAAGAGACGTAAAAAACATATCATCCAACCGAAAGAAGATGCGGAATTATCCGAAAGCAGCAGTGATTGAATTTTTTTAGGTATATTGTATACTTTTTAATATAAAATTTCATTTTACATTTATTTATACATCAAATACTATCCAGTCATTAGTTAATTTTTTAAATAATCTTTTTTTTTATTTGATTTATAATTTTTACCCTTTTAATGTTATGTTTTATTGAAAATGTTAATCGGATAAATTATCACCATACCCACATGATTAAATTAAGAACAAATCGAATGCCGCATGTTTAAATTAGTTTTACATATCCCACAGTACTGTGATATAATTAATCATGAAATATTTTTTTTCTGTTAATTTGTATTTATGTATTTAAAAGTTGTTTTTTTATAAAAATGTATTGAAATAAATGTGTGTACCACAATCTTAGTACCATATTGTTATAATATCATCTTTTATTATCCACATCTAACCATCAGATATAAAAAGTTCTAGCATGTTTGAGAAAAATCTTGTAAAATGAATGATTTTTTAATTATTATAAATATTAATATTTCAGTATTAGTATGATTTCATATTTACCGTGGCATTAGAGACGATAAAAATTACAACCATTTTTAAAAATTGTAATGTTGCCAGTTGAAAGAATGTAATATTTTTTTTTGTATTGTGGCTACACTGAAATACTGTCAACAGTCGGCTGTCAACTAAAAAGGCGCCGAATATCACGATGACCTATCCCGCTGGAGCTGGAGTACCCGACAAGAGCTGGCAGCCTCCTTCTGCCGTTATTGAAACTACGTGGGTATTCTGCAACTTTATAACCCATTTGTTATATCATCATTGTTATTTATACAAACCTATTTTTATAAGATGAATGCAACTTGCAATGCCACCAATTACAACGCAATTAACAATTGTAAATTACTTTTTTTTATATTAGCTGATGTTAACCATATTATTAACGTATATCATTTTTTTAGGTTATAGTTCAATTTAAATTTTACTGAAATTGTGAGATTTAATGTACAGAAAAATATATTTTTCAATATTAAATGTAGTTAATCTGCTTTTTTTATAGCATGGGAGAATTTTCTGTAGAAATGTATTGGAAACACACTCCCAATACGTGCAGAAATTTTATGGAACTCATTCGAAGAGGATATTATAGCAATACTAAATTTCACAGGTATTTATTATTATCTTATATGTAGATAAATACGCATATTTTTAATTTTGATTATTTTTAACAGCATTTATATATTTTTTTTATAGAGTTATACGTGATTTTATGATACAAGGAGGCGATCCCACCGGCACTGGACGCGGCGGTGCATCTATTTACGGTCAAAAATTTGCTGACGAACTCAACGACGATTTAAAACACACCGGCGCCGGTATTTTGTCCATGGCAAACTCGGGCCCAGACACAAACGGTTCACAATTTTTCATCACCCTTGCTCCGACACAATGGTTGGATGGTAAACATACAATATTTGGAAGAATTCAATCTGGAATGAGCGTTATAAAACGAATAGGACTCATCGAATGTGACAATGCAGATAAACCTGTGGACGATGTAAAAATCTTAAAAACTTATATACCCAAAGTCTAATGTCTCGTTTGTCTGTTTTTTTATCGATTAAATAATAAATAACTTTTGTACTCGATTTTTTACTTTTATTCAAATTATTTTTTTTATACAGTAAAATCTCAATTATCCACTTCACATCCAGATTTTAACTAACTATCTAGCGGATTTCACAATTTTATACACAGATTTCAACTAATCTAGCGGATTTCACATCCCAGAACCAGTATGCCCTGGGGAGTAAAAGCCTCATCTGTTGACCGATAAACGGTCTAGTCTCGATACTTTCGCCCCTCTTCCTTCTTTCCAGGGACTCTTTGAGGAGGTTTTTCCATTGATGAAAGGATTGCTATTACGCGACAAGGTTAATAATCACTTGTGACTCGTTATAAGCAGATAACGCCTAGAGAAGAGGATAAACCCCCTCCTACTTGCCTGGACACAGTCGGGAGGTTAAAATCCGATACTAACAGAGTAGAAGATACACGTTCAATGCCATCAATGGCCAAGAGGAAAAATATTTACAAAAAACCGCATACCAAGACAGCTTGGGTCCCCGTGGTATGGAGACGAAAGGGGAGCCCTCACATCACATGTGAGACTCGGGTTTCTTTGGCTACGAATCCATACGCGACAGCTCGGTTCCTGGGCTTTAGCTGGTGACCTAACCCGTAATCGAAGAGCCAAGATAACCTGGAGAACGTCCGTCGCGGTCATGGCATCATGACCAAGATAGAGGTGCCTTCGGGTTGCAAAGACCCGCCTCAGGGTTAATATGCCACTTAAATAAATAAAATATAAGTATACTTATTATTTATTTATTTACCTTATAATAATATTTGCCTTGAGTTAATCTCTAAACTGAGATAAAATGCTTGGTTCCGATCTATCTACATTAAACAGAATCAACCGTATGTGTTTATTTTTTGATTCATTTCATTCTCCTCTTCATTATAATAATAATTAATTACAGTGAAACCCGCGCCCGGAATTCACGTTTTCCCGCTATTTGCGTTTAATTTTTACAATCCCGTTCTATTTTAGTACCTGCTTTTCTAACTCCGAATCTACCTTCTAATTACAATCAGTCCCTTCATAAACTAATTTGTGAAGATATATTTCATCAAGTTTATCAAGTCTCTCTTTTAAATGATTGATTCAAATAATAAATTATAATAATAATTTTGAATACAGGGCTATATTTACATTTTCAGTTAACTAAGTACCTTTTCATTCGTCGTTTTTTTATTGCTGTTTGGAATCCAACTGGATTTAAAATTTATCAACGTCGCGTATTATATTTTGATTTTAATAATTAATCTAATGAATCTTGTGTATTGGCATAAATTGCTTCTGTTTATAGACAAAATTGTTGTCTATGATACCATTTATTTAAAAAAATAATTTATAATACAAATCTATGAGTGCCTAAAATTTTGCTTTACGTGTCCTAGCTATAAAATAATTATTGAAATATACGGGCCCTTCTATAATTTGTTTTATTAGTGTTGGCAACGGAGCGGCCGGCTTGCGTAGTCGGCGGCCAGAGAGGCGTATCGACCGGCGAGTGTTGCCAGCGCGGCTGGGCACACAGCATGGGGGCCGCGCTGCTGCCGCTGCTGCTGGCGCTGGGCCCCGCGGTCGCCTTCGCCTTCTACCTGCCCGGCCTCGCGCCCGTCAACTACTGCAGCGTGGGCGATGCCACCTCCTCCTGCAAGGTGCGCGTCCGCCTGTCATGTCATATGTCATCGTCATCACCTTGCATACACCGAGCACGATTCACGGGAACGTCGCTCATCATGACGTCACCCCTGTATCATCTCGCAAACGCCACAATACGACCAAATATTCAAACGTAGATGTGGCTTCACTGACATTTACTGCATCCATTATACAAAAACAAATGTGTCACATGGATAAAATTCGTGAATAATTTACATGACGGAATCTTATTGGCATATAATGGAATTTCAATGATTTAATTGAGTTGAGATCGTTAATAATATATCTATACATAGAGAGATCAATTAAATCGTTGCACTTTATCTTAACATATGATAATTCATTATAATTTATTCGATTTTGTGCCGTATATTATTTTATATACTGTAATCACATTCCAAACGATGCAAGAATAAATATTTTTTTACTCGGATTTATATTATGTGAATCATTATTTTAAAATTCCGTTCTTAATCTCTCGTATTCAACGAGTGTAATCTTGAACCACAGTTATCAATTATCGATTATTACTTAACATTTGATCGATCTGATATTCATTTAATTATTGTGTTGATAATGTTCACCGATGTAGCAAAATGCCGACCCATTCATACTTAAATATTGATCTGCTATATTGAAAACGAGCATATCTTTATCGTTGATAATTTTATTGTCGATGTTTCCATGATTTTACTCGCATTAATATAATTTTAACAATTCAGTTATTGCTCCAAATTATTATAGTTAATCTATTACCCACACATTAACTACACGTGGCCGTGAGATAAGGTGCACCATTGTGTTTATCTAATCTTTTTTAGCATTATACTATTAATTGTTTCGTCATTAACGCCATTATTTTTCATTTTAAACACGCACAAATATTGTATTATTATTTCAGACGGAAGTATTGCTGTATGTGAATCGTCTCAACACCGAGGAATCGGTGATTCCGTATGAATACCATCACTTTGACTTTTGCGAGGGTGATGAGTCCAATTCGCCCGTCGAAAATTTAGGCCAAGTAGTGTTCGGCGAACGTATTCGATCTAGTCCGTATAAAATTGACTTCTTACAAAATGTACAATGTAAAAAAGTATGCACAAAGACTTACAAGGGGGGCGAGGCGACGTCGGAGAAAAAATTAGCGTTCTTGAAGAAGGGCATGGGTCTCAATTATCAGCACCATTGGATCGTCGATAATATGCCCGTGACTTGGTGTTACTCTCTGGACGATACGAAGCGACAATACTGCAGCACCGGCTTCCCTATGGGATGCTTAGTACGAAATGCACAGGTAAATAATCGATTGCCTAAAATAATTGCGTTCGATTAACATTACTTCGTTTTGCAGTCGGACTCTTGTGGAATCAATCCCGCGGACGTTAAAGCCGATACGTACTATCCGTACAATCACGTCGATATAACGGTCACGTATCACAGCGGCGATCAAGAGGATCGAGGCAGCAGATTCAGCGCAAACGGAGGCAGAATCATTTCCGTCAAAGTACGCAAACGATTTTATTCGATCGTTTAATCGATGCGAATTTTATAGTAATATTTTTATTTGCAGATTATACCGTCTAGCATCAACCACGCCGATCCGGAGCACCTCGATTGTTTAAGCAGAACTCCTCTGGAGGTTCCGAAGAATCCTCTACCCAGCGGACGCTCGATCAACATAACCTACAGCTATTCCGTCAAGTTCGAATTGAATAACACAATCAAATGGTCGTCACGATGGGATTATATTCTGGATTCGATGCCGCACACAAATATTCAATGGTTTTCGATCCTCAATTCGCTCGTGATCGTATTGTTCTTGAGCGGAATGGTCGCCATGATTCTTCTACGCACGCTGCACAAAGATATCGCCAGATACAATCAAATGGAATGCGGCGAAGATGCACAAGTACTATTTTTATAATAATATATTATTATTTATTCGTATTTTATGTATTGACGTTTGTTTTATTCGTTTATTAGGAGGAATTCGGATGGAAATTGGTGCATGGCGATGTATTCCGTCCTCCGCGCAAAGGAATGCTGTTGGCGGTGATGCTCGGATCCGGTGTACAAGTTTTCGGAATGACAGTCGTCACGTTGGGCTTTGCGTGCCTCGGCTTCCTCTCGCCGGCGAACCGCGGCGCTCTCATGACATGTTCGATGGTCGTTTGGGTGTTGCTCGGAACTCCCGCCGGTTTCGTCTCGGCTCGCGTCTACAAAAGCTTCGGCGGCGAGAAATGGAAGTCAAACGTCTTGCTGACGTCCATGCTATGTCCCGGGTAAATCATCTTCGAATATTTATGATTATTAATTATCCGCACTGTGTTAATATATTTATTTATTTATTTTAGTGTCGTATTCAGTCTTTTCTTCGTTATGAATTTGGTTCTGTGGGGCAAAGGAAGTTCGGCGGCGATCCCGTTCTCTACTCTAGTCGCACTTTTAGCTTTGTGGTTCGGAGTGTCTGTACCGTTGACGTTTATCGGAGCATATTTCGGATTCAGGAAAAGGGTATTTAAGAGTTCCGTTGTTTTTCGTATATTAGAATCTACAATATTTATTATATTTTCGTGCCAATTTCTAGTGTTTGGAGCATCCGGTACGAACGAATCAGATACCACGACAAATTCCGGATCAGTCGGTCTATACGCAGTCAGTTCCCGGTATCATAATGGGCGGAGTATTGCCGTTTGGATGCATTTTCATTCAGCTCTTCTTCATCTTGAACTCGCTATGGTCTAGTCAGGTAAATATTAATAAAACAACATTAACTACGGTATCACCTTCACATCCTACCTTTAACCCTTTGCCGTCCTACGTCGAGACTGATTCAACATCGATTAAAGTCTTTCTACAAAACCTTAAAAAAAAGAAAAAACCATCAAATGATTACATTAAAACTCTTGCCATACTCTTTTTTAATTCCCTTTCAATGTTTATGAGTATAAATACTCAAATTTCTAACCTATCTCAGTACCTTCCTGACTATTTATGACTCGATTCCCAAAATCCACATATTCTCAGATAAAGTTAGAAAAAATCCTCTTGACGGACCTTTCAAATTCGGTACTACCCTTTTAATCTCGCCACGTTCCTTATCCCCAAATCCTCATAAATAATAAAAGGCATGTAAATAAATATGCGATTAAAACTTTGATCCATTTTTTTGTTATTAATTACGCGATTTTATTTTTAGATGTATTATATGTTTGGCTTCCTCTTCTTGGTGTTCATCATATTGGTCATAACCTGCTCGGAGACGACGATTCTGTTGTGCTATTTCCATCTGTGCGCGGAGGACTACCACTGGTGGTGGCGAGCCTTCCTAAGCTCGGCCAGCACCGCCGGTTACTTATTCATTTACTGTTGTCATTATTTCGCTACGAAGCTGTCGATAGAGGACGCCGCCTCGACGTTCCTCTACTTTGGCTACACACTGATCATGGTGTTCCTATTCTTCCTGCTGACAGGCACCATCGGCTTCTTCGCTTGTTTCTGGTTTGTTCGCAAGATATACAGTGTCGTAAAGGTCGACTAGACGAGGCGTCGCCGATTACACACTCATACATATATCGAAAACTGATTTAACTGGTGCTCAGTTAAAATAAAAAAAATTGTAAAATATAATTTTTTACCATTCTGTAAACTTACATTCATGTGTTATTAGACTAAACAATTCATAGATGTATTTTTTCATAATTAGACGTTAGCGACGCTCACGGTTTGTTTTGTATTGTGTACTGCACCGACGGTCCAGGTTTTTACGATATTGTGCCGAAACTTCATAATCATATATATATATTTATATATATAGTTTCGTTTCTCTGTACAAATATTGAAATAGCGTTGTAATGGGGCATTCACAATCGTTTTATTCATTAAATATTAATATTTTTATTTTAGTGTGAGTGAATGGACGTAGAGTAAAAAGGTATTCGCGCGAGGTTGTTACTGTATGTTGTATAAATTATATTTTTTCAATTCAGTCAAGCCCCGTATTTATACTGTTCCGTTAGACCGCGTATTACGTATCCCGGGTATGTTTAGACAGCTGAAAAACGTGATATGTACGCAGATTTGGTTTATGCGTTCCGATTCAAAAATTACATGCAGAATTCGATTAGCCAAAATTTTTATATATATATATTTAAAATAAATGGTATAAATGCAGGGTTTACTGTTTGTAAATAAATACTAAAAAATAAATAATTTTAAATATAATATATATATATATTCAAAGTTTTATTTTACATTTTGGCAATTGAGGATCACGTTTGTATATTGTTTTCGTTTTCGTCATATATATTAAACTCATGATAATATTTTTCCATATTATTGATATGTTTTGTTTATAATGCACACACATATAATGAGTGATGGATGTTAAATTTTAATAAAATATTAGTTTGCAAAGTTGTAAAATTTTGTATAATGAAAATTTTCTACGTCAAAGACTTTCTTGAATAATTGAATACTGAATAAGCTGACTTACAATAAAAAAAAAGTAATTTGCCTATATGTAAAATGTATGTATTTATTATAATTTACGTTAAATAAAAAATGGTGAGACCGATCTTTAGTATTTATAATCAAGATTCGCTTTGTACGTGTATTTTATTGCAATTACGGTGGACTTTCGATCGGTCGTAATGTGACGTGTGGCCGATTCGAGCCGAATATTTTCTCAAAATGGCATTCGAGTCGCGTCGTTTTATTTTAAGTGAAACATTTGTTTATGTAAAAGTATTTGAACATTATCCGGGTATCGCCGAATGATCGAGAGTCTACTCCTCATTTATATATTCGTCTTACTGTAAAATATGAATATGTCGGTCTCATATTTTATAAATTCAAATAATTAATAAATATTTTTAAATAATGCATTTGACTTTATTTTATTTAACATTGTCCCGCTCGTTTAAATTTTTTACAGACAACTTTTATCGCCGATACAATTCCCGATGTGGCAATTAACTTTGTGTCGACACCTCGTAATGTTTCATAATCTTTACTATGTGTAATAAATGCGATAGCCTTGTTTTGCACACAATAAAATTTGCAATTTAGGACAGTTTGCGACTATTGGTTCTATATTTTAATAACATGTTATTACAGCTTTGTACATATGCATAAGCAAATCGTTGTTGTTTCGATAAAATGGTAAATTTAACAAACGTATGAGAAAAAATCATAATAATGAAGGTTTAATAAAAACATATGTTTGAAGAAACACGCTGTTGCCAGTTATTAATAGTTTATTTACAGAACGCGAGAGATTCATGCACAAGATATAAACCAGTGTTCTTCGACCGTTTTACATATATAATAGAATAAACAAAATCAATATAATATTCTTAGAATCTGAACAATTTTTTGAGGACTCCCCATCCTGATATATTGCAAATGCAAATAGCATTATCAAAAAATAAATAGGGCCGATTCTGCTTAATTTGGATTCATCGGAATCAGCCGTGTGTTGAAGCGATTAGCTCTATTAAGCAAATATTCAAATAAAACATTTTTTTCTTTGCTTTATTATCAGGTTTTACCCGGAATATATTCAAACTCGTTCTTTATTTGTTTTAATAATATAGAGAAAATATTATGCTCCTCAAATGATAGTATTTTCGATGTTTGAAGACGTATTTGACGATGGGTAATGCTGTGTCCGAAGCAACGAGGAGCTGCAACGACTATGTAAGAATGTACCAGTCACAGCTCCAGTGGACCGGTCATAAAGTCAAAAGATATGGGACAGTCAACCACCGAAAAGGCCCTCAAAAATGAATTAGATGATAATGTCTTAATAAAGACGGTCCTACTTTGTGTATGGTGGTATTTCTCTGGAGTGATATCCTGGAGAAATCGTTACAATGATTGTGTGTTGTGAACAACTCGAATGATTGAAACATGAACTGATAAAGAAAAAATCTGTTTTGGTCAATAATAAGTTAATAAATTTGCATCATGACAATACGAGGCCTCATGCTGCAAATTTGACCCAATAAGGAAGCTCGAGTTGAAAGTTTTACCTCATTCCCAATTTCACCTGATCTCGTACAGTCTGATTACCATCTATTTATGTCAATGAAACATTTGTTACAGTTTTTTTTAAATGGAAAAAACCGGACAAAATGGAGAAGGGTGTTGTGAGGTCAGAGCTCTATAATATGGCTGTTGTGCCTATGATGCTGATGATGGACATTTATATATAAAAAAACAATACCTCCCTGGTTAATCTGTTTATTTTCGATGATCAGGATAATGCACGGTCAATCATGCTCTTACAATTACACACTCTTTGAGAAGTTTGACAGGTCTGACACAAAAATAAAAGAAGTCTGAATAAAATAAAACAAAAGAATGATTATTATTTTAAATTTGAATTTAACCGCAAAATTAGCTATCCTACATAATAATGTTAGAGTTGCATAGAAATAGCAGCTAGAATGACATGTGGAAGTGTCATGTCGCTATTGTTTATTGTTTGGGAGATCTTGTGAATGACCAATTCAATTAACTCGTCGTTTGTGAGGATCTCTAGTGATCATCATACATCAGCAAAAGCTTACAATCAAAAATAAACAAAACGGACAAATTGTAGACGCCGATTTGTTTACATGAAATGACGAAAATAATCATCTTCTCATTAAAATCTCTCGGTAAATTGATCAATTTAAACGAATCAATCTCAAAAAAATAATATAAACATCTCCTATGAAGCGGAGACAAAATCCCGTACTTTTAGACAGTCAAAGTTAGGATTAGGGTATAGTATAAATCAAAGAATTATAATAAAACACTTCTAAGGGCATTTAAAAATAAAAATCAAATATTTTTTTAAATATGTATTTTGTATTATAAATAAATAAATTAACAACATGCAATTACACGTAGACATTCATTTTCATGTAATAAATATATATCTATATATTGAAATTAAGTAGATTCTCCGGCGTTTTATCTTTCGATTATCATTGACCAACATCCCGATTTGTACAATCACATCATAAGAAAATGTTATTTATATTATAGGAAGCTCTAAATTTATTGTAAACATTCATAATATATTAACACTGATGTATATGTTTAGAAATATACGCTATAATTATTATTTTTTCATAAATATAAAACAAACTACGATTATTTTATGTAGCTCTATACCGTAATATTGAGCGTATTTTTCTTCATAACACGTTATTAAGATTAATACTTACGATATTATTAATAAAATATGGCGTTTTAAAATTAAAAAAACATAAATTTTGGATACAATTAAAGAATGTATTCAAGAAATAAATTGAAAACATCACATAATCAATTTTTATTGTATCAATCGATAAACACGTATGTATTATTAAATAAATGATTAAATAATAAAATTTTATTTCTCAATAAAAACACATAATACGATGCCAATTTCATTGATAACATTTTAATAACAATGACGTTCTCTACGTTTTTTTTCCGTAAAATTACATCATTTCATTTACATGACTAATAGATTCTACTAACATATATTAATCTAAACGATCACTATATTAACCTGTTCACTGCATTTATCGATATGTGCGAATTATTTTTTTGTATTATTTATAAACGTGCGGTGAAAGGACTAACAAACACATGGCAACGCAACAATTAGACAATTATAAATACATCACAATACTTAAGTTTTAATGTGTCTCGAACTGGACATCTCACAAATTCCTACGATACCTTAGACGTCGTTCAATACGATATTTGGCAAGTTTATCTATGTTAATACGTTAACATGGATGTTCATTTTGAATGTGTTCCTTCAATTTATTCTTTGTTGGATAAACTTGGTCGCAATGATCACAAACAAATCTGAAACAACAAATAATACAATGTATATAAAGATATGGCACTTTTCTGTTATCTATTACAATTAAATAAAAAATATATCAACACTTTAGTGTGTATATTTGGTTTATATTAAAAAAATATGATCTTTTGCACAATTGCTTTTTAAAAAAAATTGGAGGATCTCAGTTTGGAAACGTTAATAACAGTGATTTTGGACAATGTCGAAACATGATCTAAAATTTACTCGGATAGTTTGAGATGTTATTTGAGTTTTAATTAAATTGAGTCACTTTTGAGGGTAATTATAATTTCCTTGTCTCCGAAAAAACATCTTTATTATTAATTTTTACCCTGGAGATGTCCTCCAGGTGGTAAAGACCCGCCTCAGGGTTATAAGGCCACGTAAAATAAATAAATTTAGTCTAAAAATACATTAAAATAATAATTAATTAACCAGTGTCATGGCTTGTAGGTAACATACATATTATTACGATAATGTAAGTTAACCACGATCGAGCTAAGTAGTCGGATAGGTTAATTCTCCGACGAAAACTATGATTTCAGGGAATTCTTTATGACACTGGCCAGGGGCAAGTTAAGTGGAAGAGACCTATTGCCTCCGCATATTTTATAAAAATATTTATGTAGATAATTGGCGCATTGAAATTAATTAATATAAAGCCATCTGTCCTTCGTCGAATAAATAATTATAAACAAATAATAGAATTTTCAAATCAACTGAAATAATATTAAAATAAACCAGTGTCACAGCTTGTAGGTAACATACGTCAGTGTGATAATGTAAGTTAACTGCGATTGCGTTAAGATAGTACATGGATAGGTTAATCCTCCGGCGAAAATCTATGAATTCTTTATGACACTGGGGGCGAATGTAGGTGTGAGAGACTCAATTCCCCTTGCATCTTTAGAATCTTTATATGGATGAATGACATTTTGGATTTTCTGTTATGCTATTCATCTGTCGTAGGCAAATAAATAATAAAAAGTGTTAAAATCACTGGCATAATACTTTGATAATTTTAATTGATGATATTTTACCTGTATTTAAGAATAAAATCAATAAATAAAAAATCAAATGACACGGAGATACCAAAAAATAAATATATTCTTCAATTTACTTGTAGTGTGTCAGGATATGCTTCCGTTTTTTTCCGACTGACTTAAAACTCAAATCGCACAGCTTGCATTGATATCGTTTTTTATTCGAATGAGTCCTGGCGAAATAAAAATACTGCATTATCGATCAAAAATCAACGTTTAAATCAATTTTTGAAATAGAATACTTACGACATGTGTATTTTGTAGCCGCACTTCGTAGTGAGAACTCGTTTACATATCGTACATCTATACACATCGGGGAAAAAATGAGCGCATCTCATATGAGCGCCTAATAATTTTTGATCTCTATAAATAATTATAAATAATATTACTATAACCAATATAAGCATTGAAATGTGTTAAATAAATTATTTACTGGAATGTGTCATTGCAATAGTTGCAAACGAATACGGTTTGATCTCCGGCATCGATGGTACGAGAGTGAGTTGCTTCGTGTGCAAACCTCGTACTGATAAACGTGTGACTCTTCAACAGATATCCACAAATCGAGCATTTATATCTGTCTCTATGATATCGTTCGTGACGTTTCAATTCAGATTCATTGCCGAATTGAGACATACATATATCGCACATATACGAGCCGGCATTCTAAAATAAAATCCGAGTTATAAAAATGATTTAACTATAAGGCATCGAGCTGATTTACCTTGTGATGTTTTAGATTGTGTCGCTCTAATGTTTCCGGAAAATTAAATGCCATGGCGCAAGAATAACATCTGTACGGACTGTATTGAAAATGGTATTCTTCTCTTCGTTTTGCCAATTCCGCTATTTGATCGTCCAAACTTAACTTAATAGGTTCCCATAAAACGCCGGCCTATAAATAAAAGAAAACGTATTTACCCAATGAATGGATATACGATGAAATAACGATGTAATTACCGTACGATCAGTAGACGTGCAATAATTGATGGCGTCGAAATTCGTTATCGAATGCACTTTATTTATATGGATTAATGCACGAGACTGACTCCTATAATGTCTATTACAGATTTGACAGATATATGTCATGCTAAAAAATAAATTAAACGAGTATAATCAACGATTTTCATTTTATAAAATATATATTCATACTTTGATCTTAAAATTTGTTGATATGTAATATCGTTAATTTTATCTGAGGTTTCAGGTTCGTCTGGATTTTCTTCACACGATGCAGTATCCTGCTTTGTAATTTTTTTCTGAGTCATCGCTGGAGGTAGTATGATTTGCCAGTGGTTTACAATCTTAGTTTTATCATCCGATTTATTAGATTTCACCATGGAAAATTGTGCGATTTCATCGTCGTAATCCAACGTTGTTTCTTGATTATTAGAAATATTTTCATACTTCATAATAAGTTGAGATTCGTTAGAATGCGACATCTTATCATCGATTTTGGTAATTTTTTCCATATTATTCTTTTCAATCGTGGGTTTTAATAAGCCGTCATTGTATGAACTTTTTTCTGAACCAATACCTTTATCGCACAAATAGTTTCCTTTCCAATTGCCATCTTTAAACATCAAAATATCAGCGCAATTCATTTTAATTTAAGATAAACATTAAATTTGCACTTAAATTGACAGAATGATATAAATTTAAATACGTTGATCTAAACCTTTTCAATGACATATTAAAACTATGTCAATATTTATATTTTTTATTGACATTTAAATACTTTTTATTTAAAAATCATCTCGCACATGACACTAATAAGCGTCAGTGAGCCGCATCTGACAGTTATTATTTTTAATTTTTGGCCCTAATGCATATAAAAACGTTTATCATACAGATATTGATTTTTTAATGGTAAAAGGGAAATAATTCTAATAATAAAGCATATATCAATAAGATATTTACAAATAAATTTTAATGAATACATATATGTATTATTTGTATGAATTGTATGCTTAATTAATTAAATACGATTATTCATGCTATTTATTTGAACACATTCGCTAATTAAATAGTTAAATAAATTTAAATAGTATATAGATATGTGCCGAACAGGAAACCCCTGCTGGGAGCATAATCATTAAAAGTCCGATCCCGTATTGACTTTATCTATAAAACAAGTATTTCAACGGTAAATTGAACTCTGCAACTAAAACCTGATACAGAAACTGCTCAGAATAACTTTAGAATAGTCAGTGCAGTTCCTCTCCAATATAAGATCGAACGTCTATTGAACAAGAAATGTATATTGCATATCTTGGAGCTTTATATTTAATAAGCATTTTATCGTCATGGTAAAATATTAACGAAATAAATTTAATTTGTCTGTGCTTAATTAATTAAATTGATATTTTTATAGTGATTCCGTTGAAGATGTAAATGCAAAATTGTTTGACGATTATGAAAAACAATTCAGCAATGTTTTGATGAAGAGATATCACACATCTTCGTCGGTTATATTGAAGGGAGATTCAGGAAGTCCACTTCTATTGAGTCCATTGTTGCAGAGTGGTAATTCTGAAGAAGCCAGATCAAAATCTGAAGTCAACGCTGATCATATGCTAGAAAATATACCAAGTCATTCTGGATACATAACTGTTGACGAGACATACAATTCAAATCTATGGTTTTGGTATTTTCCTGTAGAGAATAACGATGTGGAAAACGCTCCTCTTGTTATTTGGTTACAGGGGGGTCCTGGTGCTTCGTCTCTATTCGGATTATTTGAAGAATTGGGACCGTTTAGTGTTAACGAGGACGCATCTGACTTGATAGGTAAAATCTTTCATTATATATTATACAAAAGCAGTATCATTTTTAATATTTAATAAATAATTCTAGAAAATCCTAACTCTTGGCATAAACAAAATTCTATGCTATTCATCGATAATCCAGTCGGTACTGGTTTCAGCTTCACCGACGATGACATGGGATACGCCACTAATCAGACAATGGTTTTTAAAAATCTTAATATATTTTTTTTTAATAATGCATCATTGTAATTATTTTGTATATTTTAGATAGGCATACATCTCTATAAATTTATGATACAATTTTTGGAGATTTTCCCGGAATTACAAAAGGTTCCACTTTATATAGCTGGCGAGTCTTATGCAGGAAAACATATTCCATCGTTTGCATATCAAATACATAAAAGAAATCCTTCAGCCGATTTAAAAATCAATCTGAAAGCAAGTTAACGTTTATTCTCATTGAATATAAATTACATTGAATCATATTTAATAATATCATTTAAATAACAGGGTCTAGCTATTGGAAATGGCTTTATAGATCCGGCTACCATGATGGCATACTCAGAATATACTTATCAATTGGGTTTAATAGATAATGCTCAAGCTGAAGACATGCATAAGTATGAATTAGAAACGGAAAAAGCTCTCTATCAAAAAAATTATACAAGAGCATTTAAAGTTAGTGGTTATACGATCGCATTTATTAATTATAGATCGAATGTAATGTATATATTTTTATTTCAGTATTATGCAGTAGTGTTGGGATCATTCATTTACTATTCTAAAATGAGCAACGTCTATAATTTCGTATACGAACACGCCGTCGATATTGGTGGGCCTTTCAGTAAATTTATTCAACTTCCTGAAATCAGGAATGCTCTACACGTTGGTAACAGGGAATTCTCGCCGCTAATAAATGTATATAATAAATTACGCGGAGATTTCATGAGCAGTGCAAAACCATGGCTGGAGGAACTCTTGGAGCATTATAAAATAATGTTGTACAGGTATATAAAAATAAATTTTGTATATATTATAAGGATGGAATTATATATAATCATGATTTCAGTGGACAGATGGATATTATTGTTGGTTATCCCCTGTCAATCAGGACATATCGCGCTTTAAAATGGAGTAAATCTGATGAATATCTGAAAGCGACGAGAAAACCTTGGTTTTCAAACAATACATTGATTGGGTATGTATTTATGTGGAACGTTTAAAATTGATCATATATTATAGAAAACAAATGAATTGTAAATCGCCATCTTGTATTTTAAGATGGCGGCATTCAGGTCATAACACTTTTGTTGTTGTCCACCTTTTCTCTGATTATTGAATATTGCTTTATTATCAAAAACGTTTAATAATGCATATCTATGTTGATGCACGAGTTATTTCTTTAATTTTATCTGCGAAAACGTATCTGGACGTTATCTTTTAATTTATTATATTTGTAGATATACAAAGAGAGCTGGAAATTTACTAGAAGTGTTTGTACGCAATGCTGGCCATATGGTGCCTACAGATCAAGCCGTCAGGAGTTCGTTGCTGATCAATTCATTTATTAATGATCTAGAATTTGAGGGTGCTGAAGACGACGATGAAGTATCGAACAAAAATAAGAACTAATCTTAACCATTCATTAAATTTACAATGTCGATTTATAAATAAAATATTCAGTTTTCAAACGCGAAAACAATACTTATTATTGTGTGAGTGTGACTAGACGACCATAACCATGGCAACCGGTGTTTCAAAATAAACACGAGCCATGGAGCGCATGCGCTTAGTAATAAAATGTCGATAAAACCATAAAATAGTACTTTGACAGGACTGAACCATAATCTACCGCAAAAGTAAACGCATTGTCGGCAGTGTATACATAGGAATACAATTTTTATGGAAAATTTCGTGTGTTTTTCGTCAATTTTTCGCATTTATTCGTATATTTGTACAATACAGTATGTTCAGAAATGCATTTCATTGGAATATACGGTGTATATGTGCGGGAATTATTTAAAAACTAGATTTATATTGTGAAAATATGAATTCGTTCAGAAGGGTAAGTTATGTCGGCCATTTCAGCAGATGCACGTTTATTGTTTTGTTCTGAATAAATGTTTCGAATGGATTTATATGTCGGTATACGCTTTATGATCACCCTGTGGCCGAGGTCTTGTGTATGTATGTGTACATTTTCCATGCAACACGTTGAATTGCAGTCTGCGTGTGCATCGGGATGCATATGAACATGCGCAAAAATATCGATGAGACCAAAAATTTGTTTTAACCCAGACGTGCAGAAGACACCTATTGCCGTTGGACGTTTCTGAGGTCTTCTTCCGCCATGGAGAGGATATTGGAGATAAGAAAAGTACAATAATTTATATTAGCATGCACGCCATTCGCAATTAAATAACGATCGCCGAACAAACATAATATTTATTACGTGAATAATTACGATGCCATATGTTATCGTTGTAATAAATGCATGATTTTATTACGATGACCATTTTAATGCGGCCATATTGCGGCGAATTATGTAAGTGCATGAAAATATGTCTGTTGCGGCCAAAGTTTATTTTTAATTGTTGGGCTTTTTAAATTTTGGTCACGAACGCATTTTATTCGTCCCTCGTGCGTACAATCTATTACAAAAGCAATTTATTTTATTGCAATATGAGACCTTTTCGAGGAGGCTGTTCTAAATAAGAATATAGTGTACAGGCTGTACGATATTCGTATTAAATTGCGATTCAATTGTTGGTTCTGATCGATATATTAATTAAAATTGATGAGGCTGGAGAGGGCGCGCCGGTGCATATCACCCAAAAATCAATATTGCATCGGCGAGCCCCGGGAATTTCACGGACAAAAGATTTCCCAGGGCAAGGCAACACGAAATTATTATATATTAAATATTAAGAACAACTTTAGATAGCGCAGTAATTAATTAATTATAATATAATAATACAACGCTCGGATTTGCATATCAACAGGTGTTGATGGATTTTGAGACAAAACACATACAAAATCATCTTAATGAATGATATAATATGTTATTTTATTAGGGTGTATGGGATTATTTATCTGGCATTGATTATTTATCTAGCATTAATTTATTTTATGCGAAAACATAGACATTACAAAAGTTGTTACGGCCAAAAATATGATTTTCATTCGTATCGAGAATACTCATATGGCGCACAAGATGGCGGCTCTGCAATTCATTTGTTTCTTTATGAATTGATATTCATTTGTTTTATTTTTAAATGATGATTTTGAATTGCTGCAATGTTATTATTAAACGGAATCTGCTGCAGTTTTGCATACCCCTGTATTTGAACCCGACAATATTGCGCATGTCTCGGATAAGAATGACAATTATCCAAGCGGCAGACGATTGGCGATAGTCATTGTCGGATACCAGTATGGTTTGTTGGTCCGAATAATGTTTGCTGAAGAGTGGTGAACGTGCCCGCATAGCCCAACGTGACATTGCGACTTGATCTATTATTATCATGGACGAAACGGTGAAAATCAATATGAAAAAATATTCGCAACGGAATCGTCAGTGGTAATTTTACATTTGCAGAATCTGGTGTATCCGGATCGCGTGGAGCTGGATGCGCTGATGAAGGGGCCGAGGGCGCCTGGAAAATGCGGCGCATGGATCGGAGTACCGCCGACGGAAAAACCACAACGTGTACCGAATCTACCCCTGCGAGAATGGTAAGCACAATCGCTTAATATTTAATAATGTATCTTGTATTTAATTTCGGTGATTCAGGTTGCGTATAGCAGAATCATCGCGACAAAATCCGCATGTGAACGTGATGACTTTGATCAGAGGCGAACAGCCATTAGTTGCCACTCCACCGGCATTCGTTCCGTTTCAGCTCGCAATCACCAACGGAGAAGCTAATAAACCATCTGAAAAGTAATACATTAACCTACATTAATATATTACATATAAAACTATGTTTAAATCTGATTTAATTCCAGTCAAGATAATGCTCGTCAACGTCTTCGTCTATTGTTCCAAAGAATTGCCAATAGAGTTACTCTATCGAGAGTCATCGTCGATTTGCCGAATGAAGGAGTCTCCGAAGACGTCAATGAAACGCCTCGCGAAGAAGAAACGTAATCTACCTTTTATTTTTAAGATATACGAATCGATCCACATCTTTAATTGTGTTGAAATATTTTTTTTCAGTAGAAACAATCGTAGCATTCCTATACTGGACGAGATCCCCGAAATTACATTTCCGAAAGTCATCAAAAATAAACACTATTGTCATCTATGGGATTTTAATAAATGCCATACTGTCATCGATCCTAATGGTAAATAAATATATTTTATAAAATTAATAAATCGGAGTTTACCGCAAAATGTTCCCTAAGAACTACGCTATAGAAGACTATGCACTCGTACAAAATTTGGGGTTGGGTTTTTAATTGTATTTTGTAAATTGAACGAATACATTAAACATATTTTAAATAACCTTGTTCTATTTATAGCTTTTTTCACGCGAACCAAAGGACATCAACCTTTATTACAAATGTGCGAAATACATAATTTGTACTAGAAAATTTTGCGCTTTATAGAAAACGGCGATCTAGAAATGTCTCATACTCCGCTCTATAACAGGGAGCGCTATATGAGAGTTGACTGTAATTTAATTGTTTTTCTTCTACATATCTTCAACTTTCTCAGTGCTTCATTTCATGATAGGATTTTGCTTCTTTCATCAGTATTCTCGAATACAGCCAGCCCCTGATTAGCTCTCCAAAATCTCCGCATGATTTTTTTTCATCTCTTGGTTTCTTCTGATTGTAACACTTTCCTATTAGTTCACTGTATCCATTTTAATCGGTGCCAAGCCCGTTTCTTCTTCTTTTAAGGTTCCATGTCCGTTTTTTAACATAAGTTTCTACATATTTAGATGTTACATCAGTCAGCGTTTGCTGGTTATCTTGCATTCTATTATTAGTTGTGGTGGTACTTTAGACAACAAAATATGTATCAAAGTATTCTAATTGGAATGTTTAACGATATATATAAGCTGTTTGCCCTTGTGAAGATGTAGAAGTGAAATCCATCTTTAATATACTTCTATATAACTATATTTCTAATTCTTCTGCTCTATAGAGTTTCTAGTTCAGAGCTTACTTTGATTCTGTAAGTCTCATCTGCTTATCTTCTTCACACTGGTCTTGCAATCATAGCTAATAACTGGTCTAATTATATAAATAAAACTGAATATTGAAGTAGAGTATTAGGATTAGAAACTTAGACACTAGCAGAACCTTTAAATCACCGCTGCACCAATCGTATATCTTCTGTTGTGCTATCTTACTTCTTCCTTCATCTTTGAAGTATATTATCTCAATAAAAGCCCATCGTTTGATTGTGCTTGGATAGAAACCCAGCAAATCTAAGCCTTTGCGGATTATATCCAACAATTATTTGACCTACTCTACTTCCTCGTTGTATTCCTAGAACCACGTTCACAGATCAAATCCAGTAAACACTACTTTTATCTACTTCAGTTCTTCGTTATTTTTCCAAGACCATCTACTCCGTCTATCTCCACGATTTCCTCTACACACCTCAATACTACACATCCTATTCATGATTGGATACTAACTTCAGGGCGCCCTTGACTAATTAAATATTAATTTTGTTCGCATATCGCTGGCTCTATTGCCTCCGTTCTTGTGACTATGGCAGATTCTAAGGTTGGTTAGGCAGTGTCTATATTTTATGGGAATAATCTAATCATACTCTATGAGGAATACATCGATTTTATGTCAAGTTAAGAACCTGTGGATGGTTATTAAACATGAAATTCCATTTTGCAAAGCTTCTAGTTTCCCCGAAGAGTATAGAAAATGTTTTATATACATAATATCCATTAGTTTTATCCGGGAATTCTTGAATAAAAGCCTTTTTCGAATACTTGAAATTAGAAATGATCCTTTTCTTACATCTTCATTCATTGTTAAGGATTATATGCAGTAGAACACTAAAATATCAAACCTATCGTATAATTTATTAATGCGCAGGTACATTCTATTTCCTTTGGCTGTTCTGGGTCTCGTTGGCCTACATCTACAATTTGGTGGCCATACCTCTGCGCGCATCGTTCCCGTATCAAAACAATGAGAACGAATTAATCTGGATAAGCTTTGATATATTTTGGGATATATTCTATATGATAGACATTCTATTCATAAAGCCAAGAGTGTCGTATCTAGAGGACGGCGAATGGATTCTAGATCCTCAAGTGACCAAGAACAACTATCGAAAATCTCTTTTATTCAAAGTAAGTATGTACAGTTTGGAACGAGTGGCAGTTTAATTGGATTTAATTTAAATTTGTACTTTTTTAGTTGGATCTTCTATCGCTGCTTCCGCTTGAGATCTTATATCTTTACTTTGGAACGTCTGCGGTGATGTTGCGATTTCCAAAGTTCTTCAAAGGACAAACGCTATCGCGATTCTATGATTCCATTGACAGGATGCTCTCATCGCCGCTGATTGTGAGCTGCATTCAGCGTGGAAGATCTTGGTCCTGATCCTAATTTTATTAATGTTCCTGTTGTTTCAGATACGAGTCGCTCGCACATTGATCTATACGTTTTATTTGATTCATTTGAACGCGTGTGCGTATTACAAGATGAGCGATTACGAAGGCATTGGCTCCAATGGTTGGGTTTATAGTGGAGAAGGAAACGCCTACATCAGATGCTTCTATTTTGCTACAAAGACATCGACTTCTATAGGAAAAAATCCAAAGCCCGAGAATGAGCTGGAGTACATTTATATGACGTTCGCATGGCTTATGGGAGTTTGCGTTTTCGCATTGTTGGTAGGGCAGATAAGGCATTTCATGATAACGGCATCTAAAGCTCAGGTGAGATTTTCCACAATGTCGTGCAATCGATTAAAAAGCACTGTTTAAATATTGGCACTTTGTTAATGATGAAGTGTTGAGAGAAAAAAACGTTGCTTTCAGACTGAATACCGAAACCTTCTGGCCGAAACCTTGAAGTGCATGCGCCAACTTAATATTCCTTGCGATTTGCAGAAAAAGGTGACTTCGTGGTTCGAATTTACGTGGAAGCAACAGCGCACGTTGGGTAAGACACTGATCTGCAATGGTAAATGATTGCATCAGCCGTTCTCTTCTAATGTTTCAGATGATAATCGAGCTCTTAGCGCTCTGCCGCAGAACTTGAAAGCAGAAGTAGCCATTAGCATGCATATTCAAACTCTTGGCAAAGTGCGTCTCTTCACTGATTGTGATGAGGCACTTCTACGTGATTTGGTACTGCGTCTGCGCTCTAATATATTTCTGCCTGGTGATCTTATATGCCGAAAAGGAGACGTTGGACGCGAAATGTACATAGTTAAACGCGGCGATGTTGAGGTAAACATGTCTACAAATGGTTATAACCAATAAAATGTCTAAAATCAAACATGTTTCAGGTGATGGGTGGTTTAAACAATAACGAAGTCATAGCAACGCTCTCTGAAGGTTCAGTTTTTGGAGAAATCAGCTTATTGAATATCAACGGAATAAATCGTCGCACTGCTGATGTCAGGTCAATAGTAATAACATATTACATTATCTTTAAACAGAACTAACATCTTTAGTTTGACATTATCTATTGAAGAAGACGATCTACTATCTTCTTCATGTTCAAAGCTCTCGTTATCATTAGAAAAATTTTAGAATCATCTTTTTATTGTACGTTCTTCAGAAGTAATTACACGAAAATCGTATAATTCCAGCTGATTTTAATGTATCGATCTTTAGATCCCAGATGTTTACGAATATCTTCATCCTGAGTCGAGATGATTTCAATTCTGTCATTGAACACTATCCAGAAGCACTGAAACTACTGATGAAACGAGCGAAAGAACTGATGAACATAAACGCAGCACGCCACGTAATCGACGAGTCTGACGATGCGACTGAAGAATCAGATGATTCCATGGAGACGGATTTCATGGCACCGAATCAATCCAAAGTAGTATGCGAAATAAACGATGCATCAGCACATTACGTATGAAGAAATGTTTACTTCAATGTTAACTAATCCAACATGTGATCTTTAATCGTTGATTGTTGTTATAGAGTGGCGCAGACAACGATGGAAAGGTCACTCCGATCGAACAGTCGCCCGAAGATTCAAACCCGAAGAACTTTACCGAAGAAGAACATCTCGACAAGGTCGCCGACGCAGAAGCTAACAAATGCTATTGCGACAAACTGCGTCGCAGAGCAATGCCCAAGAATCACAAGAGACAATCGGTGGTCACCATCAACAGGGCGCCAAATTTGTATTCCATGAAAAACTTCAAATCCGAGCCGTGCCTGAAAAAGAAGTGCGCTCGAGATGAAAACGATAAAACTTTGTAAGTCTTAACTATATTGTATTGTTGATCTAATCGAAATGAATCTATAATATCGATTTAAAATAAATAGCTGATACTGTGGTGCAGGATAAAGTCCTAAAAACATATTTTATGGATGTAATCAATATAATATAAATCTTCGTGTATTTCGTAAATATATACAACGTGAGTAAAGATAAGCTATTATAATATTAATATGATTTGCAAATCTACGCAAAGCACCAATAGTTCGCTCCACTGAAGTGGATACTGCAATTCTGGTTCAGTGTCAGATGTTCCATAACCAAGAGAGCTTCCTTTTAAACTGCTTCACCTTTATTATGACTTCTAACCGGATCGTTGTATCCGGAAGTTCTCCATCTTTACAATCTTTAGTATCTTGGAGTAATACTATTTTAGTAGGTTAGCAATGATCCACATTCAACATACATATGAAAATATCGACCATACCAGTAGCTGATTAAATCAAGTCCCCAGCCAGTAAAAATTTCGAGGCCCCAAGCGGTGAAAAATTCGGGGGCCCCAAATTCAAGTCAGAAAAAAACTCAATAACGTTCGAAACGTTCAATAAATTTATTAAAGAATTTTTATTTGTATTTCCGGCATTATTTCTTGCAAGTTATTAATTGCTTTAAAGAAAAAAATGGTCTTTCTCCTAACGCATTAAATAAAGGAATATTTTTATATTAAAAAAATATTTCCATGAGCCAATAGATGTCTGCTGTGGTTTTTTTGGTGTCCTCGTTTTCTTTTAAAAATAAAGTGATCATATTCTTATTCAAAAATACATGCATCAAAGTATTTTTTAGAAATATCGATATATATAATTTAGATAAAAAAATATTCGTAAGATTTATCAACAAGTTCATACGTCTGAGATAGTTTTGCCTTGGTTTTCTTTGTCTTTCAACTGTATCAAATTCTTCTCAGATATTATTGCAATTATTTTTAATGAATTCAGTAGGATAAATTATGTTAATTGTTCGCGGTTTTGTTTATCTTTATAATTACTACCATGTTTCATTTACCTGACTAAATTTAACCGTTCAGACGCCACGGCGTGCAGGCACGGCGAAATCGGCCTAACCACCAGCGCCACGGCAAACGCTACTACGAATTTATTTATAAATAAATACAATATTTTTAAATGAAAATCAATGCAGAGACATCTTTTGAAGGCAATGTGATTGAAAATGGTGGCGTACATTAAAAATCCATATGGCTTGGCGATTAAAGAGTTGAGATCAATTGAGATCGCATTATAGTAAAAGCTAAAATAGATTCTTACTAGATAGTATCTTAATTTAACCCTTCACCACTAATCATTCAAATCTCAGAGCGTAGTGAGTCAGGAAACTGGAGTACTTTCATCGTCTGGCCCGGAGAAGAGCCTTATCTTTTGCGCTACATCCTTTCCAGTCCTGTTCACATTCAGTGGCATCTGCAGCAACGTCATGCCCATCTCCATTCTTCACCATAAGCTCAGTACCCACAGTTCTATTATAACAGTATTTATCTTTCTTTCCTCCGGAAATAGAATGATTTTTTAGGCCATAAGCTTTTTCAGTTGCTGGTTATTCCGCATCCTTGAAACGTACCAACACGAAGACCAGTATGTCAAGGTGGACTTGGTGGCGGTCTTGTAGAGCTTGACTTTGATCTTCCTTGAAACAAGCCTTGACTGGTTTCGTGACGGTTTCAATGCATTTTTGGAGAAGAATAATCGCACGGAACGTAACTTATCTTGTTTCCAATCCATCTTGAATACAAAACCATTGATTATGTTTTTAGATATATTAATAATATATTCCGTATATAGCTTAGTCGCATGTATCATATTAATTTCGATTAAATATAATAATGAGCTTCGATGTTAGTATAAAATATAAATATTATTCAATTCTACGTGTTTTTTTTAAATGAATTGCACAATATTATTTATATTATATGTGATTAGAATAAGAAATATACCTGAAATTTTACTAAGATGTATTGATGTGACAAGTATTATTAAAAATGGTTGTTTGATGACGGTATTATTAGGTATTATTACATAATATTTATGACAATTAGTGTATAGTCTCATATCCTAAAATATTACTATTACTCTTGTATTTATTTGTTATTAAACGGGTATTAGAATTTTGAAATATGCCAGTCTGTCTTAGAATTCGTTTTTTATTATATATATATATAATTTTTTTTTTATGAACACAGGGTGTGTATCGGATTAAAAATAAATTAAATGATTGATAGACTGGTCGATTTGATAAAAGAAAATATCTTAAACCTTTGATTCTATATATATTTTTTATAAAGACTTATTACGTACTCGTGTACTGTGACCCTCTGAAAATGTTTTTACTATTTCATGTGACTCTATCCCATTTATGCATTATTTATTTAAATTGGATCGGGGATTGATTTGATTCATTATGAATAAAATGATAACGGCTGGCCGTATGATAATAATCCTCTGGTCCATTGTCGGATATTCCTGATCTGAATTTTCTCCGCAGCGTCCGAATCAAACCAGATTGATTCCTGAAAAGCTGGACGCATTATCTACCGTATTGATTATGTAAATGTGATTTATATGTGTTATAATAAAATTTATAAATATTCATTTGTTTATTATTTAAATTTAAATCGTATATATATAGAAGGAAAAAAAAGAATAATTTATTCTGCTTGGCGACGTATCGCTTCGACTGGTGTTTTCTTTTGGTAATCATCGACGGTGATTCTGTACTCTGTTCCGAGTGATGACCTCACTCTGGCTTCGCCGCCGAAATCGATAACTGGTCCATCGCCGATCGGCTCATTTTCCTCCCTGCAAAGCAATTTTTTTTTGGTCTTAATCCATAAATTTATGAGCAGATGTTTGTTTGCGTCGCATCGATAAAATGCAAATGTGCGCTCAAGGCCGATCGATTCATTTATCTCAGCTAATCGGAACGAGTCGCACAAAAACAAGACAGATATACAAAAATGGTCAAAGAGGATCTGCGACAGGGTTGCCATCGCTTATTTTTAAATAAATAAATATGATATTTACTTGACGATTCTGTATCCTTTGTCGTCGGCCTCGTAGTGCACTGTGCGCTTGAAGAAGCCATCGTTGTACGAGTACATTCCTTTGACGTTCAATCCGTCTCTGGTTTCTGATCTTGAGTGAGCGTGTCCCATGATGCCATCTTCAATCGACGAATCAAAAGTGTATTTAGCATTCTCAGCTTGCTGTTTGAAGAGAAGAGCCGCTTCCTCCTGCTACAAAATACATCGATAAAAACAATACAATCAATATTAATTCGTTTAACAGTTACCATTTTCTTCTTTTTGGGGCTTTCAGAGACGCGTTGTTCGTTTTCAGCGAGCACTGGAGCCTTATGGATCGAAGTTCTGTCCGATTGTTCGTTGAAGCTTATCGAGTTGATGGCTCTAGCGCGTTCATTTTGAGGTCTTGCGTCGCCAAAAGCAGACAAGCAGAGGAGCGCAACGAGAACCAGCTTCATGGTGTCGAGCGAGACTAACTAATTGTGTGGACAAGCTCATAACTTCTTTTATACATTACATGTGATTCATTTGCAATGTCAAAATAGACGCTGGCGCTGCTTAATGATTATATTTCAACATTGAACATTTCAATATTGTTACAATAATATATCTAATTGATTATATATATAAATATATATATTATTTTCGAGGCCATAGTAACCCCCGAATTAAATCGATGTCTCAAATTGGGCCAATTCGTCATTTGTTTCAGAGGAACATATAAAAAAACTTAGTTGATTTTACGTAAACATTCATGTTAAACGGAACGGAATAGAGAGGGTCACGATATTTCGCCAGATATGATGTCTTGCAATGATTAGAATTTGGATTAGAGTATGAATAAATTGATTTGATTTTTATTTTTAGTATAATCGTAAAATATTCAAATTATACGATGGTATTAAAATGGCGTCCGTTTGACATTTGATTTTTTTATTATTTAAATAATAAATATACGAACAATTGAAGACGATTTAAAACAGGATTTGATTAAAATAGACGATGCATATGGCGAGTTTTGCAATTATGTCACTGTCTGTTTTTATCAATGGGCCATTTATATATTTAGAACTATTCAAATTATTTTATTCGACCGTTATTAGATAATCAATTGAGATGAATTCGATTTAAATCATATTGCATACTAAAAACAATATTTCTTCAATGAATTTGGACAGTGGATAATAAAGAAAACTTTTGAAGGCTAACAGGGTGATAAATCAAGCGATCCGGATGAATGTAACATAGTTAAAATGATTAATTAATATCGACTTATGATTAAGACAATATAAAGATCGTATTGCTAAGGATCCTGACCATGATTTTGAAGAAACGCAGCATCGCAGCATAGTCGTAGACGCAGTGCACTGAAGAACTTGAATAAACTAAATCAAATGATCATATTACCGGCCTAAAGAAACACATAATAATATGTTTTTAAGAGCAGTGGTTCTCAATCAGCATCCTTCTCAACGCTTTTATGTATAAAAAAAAACGTTTATTTTTAATCTTAAGAATTTAATACGGCGGAATGTGATAAATATTAAAAAAATGGTGCTCTAAAATCGTAGTACGTACATATATCATCATCATTTGCCAGTCACAAGGCTCTCACTCGCTGAGGGCATGGACCTACCAAACTCTCGCACGGTAGTTGAGGCCAAAGGAACCTGAGTCTCACACGTGACGTGAGGGCCTCTTCTCGTGTCCATGACTGGCGGGGACCTAAGTCGTCTTGGTATGCGATTTTTGTAGATTTTTCTTTCTCTTGGCCATTGCTGGCATTGGACGTGTATCTTCTTCCACTATTGGTATCGGATTTTACCCCCTCGACTGTGTCCAGGGAAGTAGAGGGTTTTCCTTGGTATTCGTTCTCATTTTCTCTATGCGTTATCTGCTTATAACGAGTCACGAGTGACAAGTGGCGAGCGACCACACACATACACCTATATAGATATACACAGGCATACATATGCACATCTGCCCAAAACGAGTCTCAAGTAGCTGGTCGCTAATGATTATTTAGCCCTGTCGCGCAATAGCAATCCTTTCATCATGGGAAAGACCTCCTCAGAGATGAGTCCCCTAGAGAGAAGGAAGAGGAGCGAAAGTATCGATACTAGACCAATTATTGGTCAGCAGATTAGGGTTTTCCTTTCCAAGGTATACTGGCTCTGTGGTGATAAATCCGTTAGAGACCAGATTTATTTATTTATGTGTACACCAACATGTACATATATATATATATAATTATTAGAATATATACACCGGTAGCGGATTGATTTCACGCACTAAAATTTATATTTACGTGCATGAATTCCATCTGCTGTTTTTAATTAAATCATTTTCCATTTAGTCAATTGATAGATTTGATACTTCTTCATATTCCTGAAGACAAACAAATAAATATAAGGACGACGTTTTGCCAATATTGCGGAAATAAACGCCACAACCAAATTTGTGTTTCAAAAACTCTTAGAAGATTTGTAGATAACGATTATATGTGTTCAATGGGACGACTTCTTTGAATAAGATAAGATTACTATTGAAGAATAAATAAGAGTCATTTGATTTAGATTTAAAAAAATGTGTAATGTGTGTAATATAAAGAAAATTGAAGAATTAGAAATGTGTATACTAAAAGAATCTATTTCTAATGGAACATATGCATTTTCTAAAATTAAAAATAATCATTCCAATTTGGGATCCTGCCACTCCACATCTTCTTTTTTAAAATTAACTTATTACCTAGATAAATAATTAACGCCCACGTGGTTCATCTGAAATGCTGATATAAGAAAAGAAATAAAATCCTACCTTTCGATAACTATATTAAAACTCTTGCCGTACCTTTTTAACTCCCTGTAAAAATATAAAAATATAAATCCATCAATTTCAAACCAATCTCAATATCATCTTGACTATTCACAAAAATATCACAATCATCGACTCTCAAAATCCAGGGCATCCCCAGGTAAAGTTAGAAAAAAGAAGATTAAATCTAAATCAGACCCCATATAATTTAAACCTTTTAAATGTAATCCTACCCTTTAAATTCTATCTAATCCCCAAATCATCATAAATAACAAAAAGCATGTAAATAAAATATGCAATTAAAACTTTGATAAAAAGAAAAAGTGGCCTAGCCACATACCCTGGGAATCAAGAACAAAGTAAAATAAGTATTAATAAAAAATCATTCTAGATATAATATAATTATATAATTTTCTTCTACTTTCGAATGAGTGTTACTAATATTTTTTCAAGTCGATTTACTCTTTTTATCTCATTTACGTTATAAAGTATAAAGTTATAAGAAGGCCAGTACGGTAATGCCGGTGTTCATTGAAGATATAAGCAATGGTCATTAGATGGTAAAAATTAGATGAGAAAAGGCGTCTAATAACAGCACTTCATTCTATGGCAACTTCTAACTTTTCAAAAAAATCTCGTACTTCTGAAAACAATTTAATTTTGAACAAACTCTTTCTATCCATCAATGCCATGGCTAATAATCTACAGGGAGTTATATTATTCTTATTCCTTTGAATTATCTCAATTTTTTAGCTTTTCCAATCACTAAAAGTGTAATTTTGTGAGTTCCAGATGCGTTCGTTAAGGGTTTTGGTACCAACTCTAATTTACTCGGAAAGCTTCGATGTAGATTCCCTTTTTTCGTAATCTTTTAATTTTTTAAGATTTTCCATTAATATTTTACGGACATTAAACTCAACCCTCGATTTATGCGAGGTTTTACGCGGTTTTTAAAAGCGTAAAAAAAACAAGGAACAAGATAATTTTTACCAAAATTTTAGGGAATAATTGAAGAAAATTTATATACACCTGACCAAGCATTGTGTTTATGCCCAATAATTAGTGATTGAATTCTGAAACCATTGCTAATCACTCAAGCACTCAAGCCATGTTCATCGAAGGGTATAAACATGGAATATATTCCTATACATTGAAGGGCTAACAATAAAGGTTACGCATTCCCACATTTTGTATAAAGTCAAAGAGATAAATTGATAAATATTTGCGATACTGAGGTACTTGATTGTTATTTATGAGGCTAATGGCGATATGAATGCCGTAAAAATCATCACTGAAAAGTGATCATTACCGATCACTAGGTGCGTTAATCCAATCTGCCACGAACGTATGTTGCGATCTACGTAAGGCAGCATATTATACTTATGTAATACGACCAAGTGTTAACAGATTGAGCATCCCTGGGATATGGGATAGAGTTCGAAAGGCTCTCTACACTTTCTTCAGCGACAAGAAAAAGAGGCATAGCCTTACACTTTGATATATATTTATATCTTGCATTCATTTGTTTAGCAAATATTTTATTCTCTTGTTTTAATTTGATAATATAACATTTTGGCCATAACCTTGAAAAATTATACCAGATTCGAATGATAAATTATTTTCATAATACACATATGCAATACTGTAAAGGTTATCAACATATTTTTCGCAATTAACTGAACCTGCATATAGGGCACAGCGTAAACTTCAATGCGAATTAAAGTGAACTGGTATTATTTGAAGGCCTTGACAACGCATTTCGCGCCCATAACCGGCGGCGAGCTTCTCAACCGTTGACAAAATTAAATAACAAAAACGATAATTCTTTTAAATAGTTTTATTATTCGTTACAATTACATTTTTTCTTTCAGATTTTTTTCATGCCTCGTCTTGTCGTCACCTTCCACTGAATAAACGACCTCGTTTCCATGTGCGATGGATCGCACTGATGCAATTCCCTCGGGATTGATCTGGGGACCTTCTAACGGCTCAACTTCTTCACTGAAAACAATTACATAATAATTATGGATGCATTATGATATAAAAATATATGCTTACCTTTCGATTCGGTATCCATTTTCATCGGCGATATAATTCACTTTGCGTTTGTAATGACCGTCGCTGTAAGAATAGAATCCTCTGACTTTGAGACCGTCTCTGACTTCTTCGCGCTGTTGAGTCAAATCGCTGATTCCGTCTTGGACATCAGATGCAAAGTGATATTTGGCAGCCATAGCCTCTTTCAGCTCGTCTTCACTTGGCCCGCGTCTTTTCAAATCGTCCCTTTCGTCCGCCGGGCGACATGACGCCACCGCCAGTGTTGCCAACACAAAAAATATCACCTGTCACAATACAATTAGACGTCACTACCCTTTTCTAAACAATGTATTATATTATTTTATATGATTTAATGACTTACTGCTGCCTTCATGTTATAGTGGAGCGATGCGACTTTATTTTGAAGAATGCCTCGACGTAATGAACTTGAAACTGGGCATAATATAGTGATGTATGATCTAGTTTTTGGTGTCGGAGGAGGAAGGGGAGAGCGTTGCAATACCCGATGCACTCTTGCAACTGGTAACTCGAGTTGCTCGACACACTCAAGGTTTTCGCATATACCTGTACGTGAATAATTACTCGATTTTTACCCGATTAAATGTCATCAGTATGACATGACCGTATACGATGATAATAGTACGCTTTTGGCGATAAAAAAAGTTTTACGACGGATATGTGTATTATTTTTCATTCTAAATCAGTGGCTTTTCCCACGGAATTTTCAGACGAATGTATTCGCTCGAATCCAATAAAAGATTATCGATTCGCTCGGCTAGTATTTTTTAGGAGCATCCTGTAGATTATTGCCGTGTATACCACAGTACGAAACATCGCGTGATGCTCCTAGATGTCGTATCGTATTTTATGCAAGCTCCATTACAACCCCAACATTATTTTGATGTCATCAATTACGGGGACAATATTCTGAAATTGATTTTCATTTTTCATCGTCGGGGGATAGTCATTAGACTGATGATACGGTGCTAGGCAATGGGGTTACCTGATTCAAATCGATCCCCTTTTTTCTATATGTAGTCGCGATAAAAGAAAGTGTTGATATCGCGACGTTTAATTTAATTCCGTCAATGAAAAATACTTAAATACATTATCTATTAATAAAATTAACAATGATTTATTCGTATTTTTCATAGAATACGCCGCGTTTATTTATTTACAGTCGAAGTCGAGAATATGCACGTGAAATTATGCAATTCTAGATGCAGTATGCAAATTACGAAAAATTCTTTGTCATACAAAACTTTTCAAATTTCCTGATACAAATTATTATTTCACAAATATGATTCAAGGCGATCGTGACGTTCATTTGAATAGAAAAATATATGTTTATTGTTCAAGGTCCGCGTGTGTACACCGCAAAGTTTTTTAGTAAATTAATATATATTAAAATTGACGAAACGATTAATGAAAAATTTTAACACTTGTTGGCAACGTTTTTGCATAATGTTTATTGTAGTAATTAATTTAAACGCCTTTAGAAATTATAGTTGGGACAAAGTTTAATAAATTAGAAGCGATTTCGTGCGCTCTGAGTTACCACGCCATCGGATTCGTATGAAAATTGATGAAAAATTATCGTGTCGTGTTTTTATTAACGTCATTAGCAATAATAAAACGTGTACTGTTTAATTGATGACGATGAAATTGATTTTTGATTACTCATTGATTGGTATCTGTTCTAGAAAGACGGCCGAGTAACGTGTTTTGAGGGGGAGAACAACCCTCATCTTGAAAATCAACCCCTTGGATAAATTTTTGTTTTGTCAATAATATTCATTAATGGCATGTACAACAGCGGCCAAGAAATATCATCAAATAAATTTTGAATCTTTAAAAAACTACTTATTCCATTCCGTTTGTTATTTATTTTTATTTCAATCAGCTTCCGAAGTTTATTTTATTAAAATCACATCTTTAAAATGTGCGACAAACTCTTATTCGGCTTTAAATCGATTTAAGTCTAGGAAAATCTGTCTTAGTTTCAATTGATAGATGAAATAGATCTCCTAATACACTTAAGAAAAGAGTTACTGTAATTGTACACGGTGAATATTGCCTAAATATTTTATTAAAGTGTATCTACATCATCATCATCATCATTTTCCAGCCACGAGACACTCGCTCGCTAAGTGTTTGGGGCTTAACGGACTCTATAATGGTAGTCGAGGCCACAGGAACCTGAGTGTATCCATACTGCGGGAAACCAAGCCTTAAGAGTTTTCCCTCTCTATGCGTTATCTGGTTGTAACAAGTCACAAGTGTGTATTGACCCTGTTACGCAATATCTATCCTTTCATCATGGAAAAGTCCTCAAAGAGGGGGTCTCTTAGAAAGAAGTAAGAAGAGCGAAAGGTTCGAGACTAGTTTAGGGTTTTCCTTCTCAGGGTATACTAAGAAAGTAGTTTAAGTGTTTAATTTAATCCATCTCATTAGTATCAATTGCTTTGGTATTAATGGTATGGATTTTTCTTGGATTGGTTTGTTTCATCATCATAGGTGCAACAGCTCTATTGTACAGTCCTAGTCTCATCCAACACCCTGGTCCATTTTAACCGGTCTGTCGCCACGTCACCCCATCTTCCGGTAAGTTTTGTAAAGGAATGGAAAACACGGAAGGATTCGTGACTCGGACCATGGCGAGCCTTTACCCTTGCCGGTGATGGTAAAGAATGGAAATGTACACAGTTAAACGTTGAACGCATCAACACATTTATTAAATAATAATATCACTAGATAGGCAGCTTCTTAATTAATAAAGAAAGGCACGTGACCCGTGCGGCTCCTAGTACTCTCTAGTTGGCGAACTGTGGCAGTGACGGCTCTCGTGGCGGTCCAGTGTCCGACAGTATCAACAGAGAGGTACCCTTTCCAATGATCCTCAACGAGGGGCCGGCTGGGGGCTCGATGCTAGAATGGCAGTCTGCGGTCTCAAGTCAGGGATGCTGAGGCAGAGTCTGCCAACAACCTCGGCGACTGTTGGTTTACTGGTCTATTGCGATGATGATGATACGTTCGGTGTCGATTATGGTTGCCATGGAAAGGATGAGAAGAGAGTCTCCAGAGTCATGGCGGATTAACGCAGGAGGGTGTTCACACTGCGCGGGGGAAGCGAGCCTCACGATGCATTTCCGGAAGTGGGGACTGGGACGCCACCGTGTAGGGTTGCCAGGACGCAACATGTGTAACAATATGGTGCCCCGCTGCACACAAGCCAACCACCTCTGTATTGGCCTTCCTTTCCTTCAGGGACAGGAAGGCTTGTTAATCATAAGCTCTTACGGCGGCTGACTGTCCTGCATCCTTGACAAGTGACCAGACCACCGGAGTCTGAATACTCTGACGACAACTGTGACCGGTATATCCTTGTATAGTCGTTACAGTTCCTCGTTGCTTCGGATACGACATTACCCGGCGTGGTATACGGCTCCAACTATACGTCTTAGAATCGTCTTCTTCTGGATATCCAGTTGTCAAAGCCATTCAGACTCGTATGTTAGGACGGGCCTGATAAGGGTCATCTAGAGATTGACTTTAGTCTTCAATTAAACTAGTAGTTACTTTTGACGTCCAAAGGTTTTCCAGCATTATTCTTCTTCGTACTTCCAAATTGATTTCATTGTCCTCATTCCTTAATCCCATGCTAATTACCGCTCTCATTATTCGCTGATATGCATCCTTGAGAACCGCCCGAAATCCAGCCACATTCTCTATGTCGTCCGTACAGGTAAGAAGCTGTACCGATTTGTTAAGAATGGTGCCAGATGTTTCCACGCCGGAGTCTCTTATTGCAACTTCGAGTGCTATGTTAACACGTTCCGGTCCGTTCGGTTCCGCGCCGAGTTTTGCGTTGGGTAGGGCGATTTCGGGAAAAAAATAGAAAAAGTTAAGTACTTTAGTTATCTCTATGTAAAAAAAATAATAGCTCAAAACTTCTCAAAGCGTGGGCTGCGTATCAGTGTAGTGTAATAACACTCCGTGAACATCAGGGCCAACGAGGACTCGAAAACGCGTCCCCCGTACTTCTACGTTGGCCCGCAAGGACGCGTTTTCGAGTCCCCCGGACCGCAACGTGTTAAACAACAAACGTACTAGAACGTCATCCTGTCTCAAATTCTTCAGATAACACAGATTGAACATGCACTTTGTATTTGAACTTTTGAGGAATTTTGACACTTTATATATATATGGCTCTTTTGTGAGCGGGTTAATGGTGTGATCATCGAATACGATACGATGAGAGATCGTAAAAAGACTCAAAGCTTTCTCCTGCATAAGCATAGGGCTTATTGACATTTGTTGTTGCTGTATCTTCTATCCATAATTTTATTTATTTCTTAAATTATTTTTTTTTTTGTAATTCTATAATTATTATAAAAATTATTATAAAAATTATTACTCTACTATTAGAGTAATAATTTTTATAATCGTAGAATCACACATTTTATAAGCTCGAGCAATGTTTACCATCTTATCATTCTTTTAATATTGTTTCATAATTTTAAGTTAGTAGAATCGCGTAAGTCGAGGACTTACTGTATTTAATAAACAAATAATAATAAAAAACAGAGCATAATACTAGAACATTTTTTATTATCTTGATAATATTAACCGAAATATCATTCTTCGGATCTTCGTAAAATGTATCCGAAACCATCAAGATTGAATAAATAAAAATTATGACCTTTTTCTTCTGAATTTCGAGAATTAGTTCTAAGAAAATGATTTGGTAAGATTTCGGATTTTTTGGAGATTGATATCACACTAATTGATGTATCTTTAATTGTACAACAATCCCTCGATTTACGCGGTAGATACGTTCCAAGAAACAAACGCGTAATTCAAAATCGCGTAAATCGAGACTTCAAGTTCATACAAAAATGATAGATAAGTTCCAGAAAATAAAAATCCGCGTAAATCGAGACTTCGAGTTCATATAAAGTAAGGGATAGGTTCCAGAAAACCGCGTAAAACGAGGCATAAAAAAATACAATTTTATTAAGAAATAGATTTAATAAATCGACATTTAAATTTTATAACATCTCTAACGTATGAGGTATATTTGGAACTGATCAGGTATATTTAGAACTACACTTCTTCTAACAGTAGATTCATTTAGGTTATAAGTTTTTGCAAGAGATGCAAAACTTACAACAATATTTGACGTACTGCACGCGCAATGGAGGGGGTAACAGACGTCTGGTCGTTGAAGTGGGAGTAATCTGATGCAATATATGCATTTGAGTGACACTTGCCACAAAATATGTTTGATTTCTTAAAAAACATATTGTTATTATTGACCGCGTAAAATGGGTACCGCGTAAATCGAGGGATTGGTGTGCTTGCTTAGTTTTGTTGTTTAAATTGATTCCAAAATATTCAAAAACAGATCAAATCTAAGTTACATAGCATTTTTTAAGCAATCCTCCAAGAACATTTGGATCAGCAGTCTGATTGACTTATATTTGTTTACAGTCTTAGTAAAAAGACGTGATTTTTTTTATTATATTCCAAGAATTTTTTTATTTAATATGTTTATATGAGTATATTTTTGGACTGAACTGTATAAAACAATCCAAAAAAAAATAATTTAATGATGATTCATATGATGTTATGGCCAAAAATTCGATAATATTATATAAAAATGTTGTTATGGCCAAAAGTGTCAAATTCAAAATGGCGCATATTTTATTATATATCGAATACGTCAACGAAACATTCTGTACGTATTTTCCATATTTACACTTAATTTTCATAGCCTGAAATTTGTATTAGGTCCTGTCGTCGAGTTCGTATATCGTTTCAGTTACCGCCCGACTTCCGCCGAAACAGGAAGTGGGCACACGAGGTGCACGTAAAAACTTTGAGTGAGTTTAAAACGAAAACGTTAAATATTGGCCGAAGGAGCTTTCAACATCGCCCATTACCGATCACGCCATCGAGTATCGAGTTCGATAGAAGGTTAATTGATTAATGAATCACTAACTTATTATAAAGTACATCCAAATAAATATTTATATTAACTCATATAGCAATTATCAAGTATAATATAATATCCAAACGGGAAACCCCTAATTTGGGGTTATATTTCGTTCATATATATCATTATCTGTCTATAATTATTACCTGCGACGATCCAATTTCTGTTATTGTAGCCGTAAATTTATGTATTTCCGTTTTCGTGCTCTCCAACAGTTTGTATTAACTTTTTTCATTTTGCCGTCATACTAGTTTAATAAATAAGAATAGTTAAATATATCCGAGGTACTGATTGAAACTATATACGGACACGGTTGCTGAAACTTTGGCAATACTAGAAAGATGCGTGCCGCAATTTTATTGCTGTGGCTATATTTATTTTTTTATTCGGGTTTATTGTATGATTTATGAATTTATAATATATATAATTTACTCTGTCATTACTGACGAACTATGCCGAATCGTATTTCAGTAGGTAATTTATTTAAATTAAAGAAAAATCATACATTTATTTTGAGATATCATAAAAATATTTATTATATATATATTTTCTAGTATAAAAACGTTGACGACTTTCAGCGCATTTTCATGAAATTTAGCTTTTTCATACTGACAATAGTTTATTTCAATGGTAGAAAATTATAATAGGAATCCTCTTTTATCATTAATTTAATTATCTTAAATGGGACCTTTGGTGAATCCTCATATAGCGCGATAAAATATTACGCGGTATTATAACTACGCGGTCAACTAAATATAGTAAATTATTTTTTTTACACGAATTAGATCTTTTATAATACAATTTATATAGCGCAAAATCGTTATGAAACACGCGTTATACGAAAATCGACTTAATAAATATTTTAAATATTGTTATTTAATTAATTTATAATCATATTCATTTTATTTTAATTTAGAACACTAGATTTCAGTGGCGTACGGTGTTGTTGATGTCGGGTGTGCTGAATGTGGAAAAAAAATCCAATAGAATTATATTATCATTTATACAATAATTCTATTCTTTGTTTTTGCGACATAAATTTTTCAAGTAATATCAATGGAGAAAAAAATACTCATAAAACATAAAACAGAAGGGCATACTTTACAATAGTTTGTCTTTTTTTAAAAAAAAAATTCCACATTCAGCACACATCAACACCACCGTACGCCACTGCTAGATTTATAGAACAATAATTTATCACTATGCCTAAATTTAGATCAGAATTAATTATTTTAAATATAATGTCTAAAAATGGAGAAAAGCAGAAGAAAGGCAGAAGTTTCTTTGCGCGGAGTCTTAATTTTCTTTCGTCTTTTTATTATCAAGACAGTGGCGGATTTCCCCTCAGCGCGTAAGGCGCGTGCCTGGGGCCTCATTAATTTCAAGGGGCCTCAAAATCTTAAAACGACTTTTTTTTATTATTTAAAAAAAAATTATAACAAAAATAATTAATAACTTAATTAACGCCAGCTATGACATGTTTTCAGGTGGTTATCCTGACAATCATACTTTGAATCATATGCACTGACTGTTCCGCAGACCATGATCCATGATCTCGGCATAAAGCCCTACCCTCAATTTTTCTAAAAATAATAATATTTGTAACATCGAGATCTCTAATATTGATCGTCGAGAAGCTATTAGTTTCAAGCTTTAAAAAAAGAAAGGAAAGAAGTAATACAAATTAAAAAGTTTTTCTTTCTGTCTTTTTACATAAATTTATGTAAAATTAATTAATCATCCTAAACATTGCAAATTGAGTAAAAAACGTGCACATAATAGGGTGTAGGGGTAGTGAATATATTTAGGGGGGGGGGGGCTCAAAATTGAATTACGCCTGAGGGGCTCCCAAGTGCTAAATCCGCCACTGCACCAGGTAAAAAAATGCAATTATGAAATTATTATAATGTTATTGTTTATATTTATTAGCGTAAAACATCAGTGTAATCTTTGTTAATATAAAACTGTATAAAAAGAAAGTCAGTTATAATTGACATTAATATACGTTTTTGTAATTTAAGATAATAATATTATTATTATTGTTTTGCTACATCTATGTATTATATTGACAGTTATAATTTTAGCCGAGAAACAAGTATATTTTATCCTAGAAACAAACCTTATAAAATATTATTTTATAATAAATAAGTTATTCGTTCATAGATGGCGTCGAAGAAAAACTCAAAGAAAAGCGACAAAGATGAAAAATCAACAGAGTTGACCGATGCAAAAATACACTGCGACGAAGCGGCGGGACATTTGAAAAATGGAAATTACACCAAGGCGCTCACCTCATACAATCTGGTATAATATTTTCGCTCCATCGTATAATAATATGTAATATTTTCGGGACGATTATCGAGAATCGCGTGCCATGAGCCAATTTGGGCATCGAATATAAATCATATTGCGAAATAGACTATGCGAAGGCGCCGTTAAAACACTTCGATCTAACTGTGAAAAGTTGCCACATTATTATTACATATATATATATACATAAAGTTTTCGCAAATTTGCAATCTGCTCGTATTATTATTATCGCGGATGATAGAAAAGTGTTCGGACGTTTATTATTTTTATTTGCAACAGGTTTATCAAATAATTAATTTGACCGATTACAATATCGATGAATTGTTTCTATATTATTTATCTCGAGATAACATCTCGATTGCGTTCGTTGATACGTAGTTAATTGGATTTGGATTAGATTTAATATTATTTTTTCGTGTATATGTGAGTATGGATATGTTATGATCATAAAGCGCGAAGGTTTTCACGTGGAAGAAATTGATCAACCATGGTGTAGCAGTCTCCATGGCGACGAAGCGCTATTGGAGGTGCGAACCTCACGCTACCCCCCTTTGAATCGAGCCACACTTGAAGCACCCTTCGAGTGACAAGCACCATTCATTTGCGACACGATGGCGAACCAGAGTGTCCAAGCCGAGGCCAGCAGAATCTTGGGATTGAGCAAGGAGACGGAGTTCTTGCAGAGCTTCGTAAGGATTGATCTCGGCAATGAGGACGAGAAGGACGTTAAGCCGAGGCGAGATCATCTGCACATGCCGAAGCAATCGTCGTTGGACGATGGCGGCAGGGATTATTCGCCGCGACAGGGGCCGTCGTCGAAGCCGTTGACGGGAAAAGCCATCTTCAAGCAAATCAAGAAGGAAATGAAGAATAAAGTGAGCCATAAACGACGCAGATACCGCAGAGAAGAGGAAGTGTACACCGACAAGGACAGAGCGGCCGCTGTCAACATGGGGACAAAAGACATAAAGCAGTCTTTAAACGCGAAACAAAAACAAGACAGGACAAATGCACTATCGCTGCCTGAGGAGGCCGATCCAAACACTCTGCTGGCACTCGGGAGGAATGAGCTGCGAAGTGGTAACGTGGAGATAGCTCTCGGTTTCGTCAATAAGGTACACGTGTCAAAAATATTACATAACCATTGATGAATCGTCAAAAAATGGAATTTATGCTAATTTCCTATCGTAAATTTTGATGATATGTGATTATTATGCGTCGAAAATGATCTTTGTGATTTTTTTCCGTCTGAATTATTGCTTCGGAGTTGTGTTTATCCGCATTTTTATATCGTCTGTCTTGTATAGCGACATATTTATGCAACATGTGAAATGTTTTTGGCCCATATTTACAGAATGGCACAACGGAGCACGTATGCTATTCTCCAAATAATCAATTCTAAACATCAGGGGGACCCGAAAGAAATCGCTCATGTTTTTTCTCATATTATTTTTGTTTTTTTTTTGTCTAAAAAAGTCCATAGAATAAATGTTATAAATAATCATTCCCTATTATTGTCCGCAATTGCGAAAAAAAAATTAACAACAACAATATTAGCTTCACTGGCACGATGTTTTTTCTCGTTCGCATCCGGTACGATGTGCAAAGGCGCGAGTGAAACGTACTGGTCAGACGTGCCGCGAGAATTTGGCGGTAGGTCTACCTGTGGCATGTATTGACTTAAAATACTTGGGGTCTATTTCCCATTATAAATTGATCCCATTCGGACGACGCGGTTGTTTTCGAGCCGCCGTGACGAATCGGTTAAAACATTTCCATCATTATTGGAAACTGCTTCTTATTCTCGATGCTCTTTTCAATTCTTTTTTTGATAAAAAAGAATTGAAAAGTGGTTTTCGACTTAAGTTATAATTCGGATACGTTTTTCTCTTAACGTGTGCTCCATGGACATGAAGAGAAAGTAATCGGAATAAGCAAGGTCTCTGGGTGTGGGATTATCTCTTTTTTTTCTTTGGCCATTCTTGTTTTATGAGGTCGTCCATTAACGTGGTGAAGAATTATTGCCTTTCTATTGAACACAATTGGACGTTTGATTTTTATTTTCTAGTTTAGTCCTTCCAATTGTTGACAGTAAACATCTGCATAAATAATTTGTAAGCAATTATTCCTCTTAAATCCCACCAAATGTAGAAAAGAACTTTTCGGAGTGTTAAACTAGGCTTAGGGATTGGAATGAAAGTTTGATTCTAATGATGAGTTTGATTGGAATTGGAGTAAACGATCCATTTCTGATTTCCAGTTACAATTTGGTGTAAAAAGAATTGAATTCTTTGTCTCGACAGCAAAGAATTGCATATTTCTCCGTCCCGATTTGAACCTTTGAAACCCTAATTGACATCTACATGCCATCAGCACTTTATCATAAATTTCTTTAATAGCTTTGGTGACTTTGCTGGCATTCAAACCATGGTCTAAGAAATGTAGCATACATATCTGATCTGACATTATGTTATAAAATACAGAATTTTTTTCTAGTCCCCCTAATAGTCTAGTTCCTAATACATTTATATAATGTTAAAATCGATTATATATATATATTATTATATGAATTGTTTATATTTTTCAGGCGCTAGATCTGAATCCAGATGAAAAGAGTGCATTGGTAGCCCGCAGCAAATGTTATTTATTGCTGGGTGAACCTAAGCTGGCGCTTGAAGACGCCGAAGTGGCTCTGAAGATGGATAAAACCTACATCAAAGCCATATACCAAAAAGCTGAAGCACTTTACTATCTAGGAGATTTCGAGCTTAGTCTAATGTTCTACCATCGAGGTCTACGCATCCGTCCCGAGCTAGAAGGTTTCCGTCTCGGCGTCCAAAAGGCGCAAGAAGCAATCGAGAACACGATAGGATCCTCAAAACCGTTGGTTGATCTCAAATCAATCGCCACCTCCATCACCAGCACTCCGACAGGCACCGAAAAGGATATACAAACAACTCCAACTCCAGCTAAACTTCGTGATGCGAAAAAAACCAAAGATCCAGAAAAGAAGCTAGCACGTCAATTGTTAGGACAACTGTGCGTCGATAAAGAGTATTTAGAGAAGTTGTTAAAGAATCCCGATCTCAACGTCGCGGATAAGAAGACCAACAGCATTGCTATACATGCAGAAGAAGCCGTTCAATTCCTAAATACTAGACAAGAGTTTTGGAGACAACAGAGACCTACAAGCAACTCTACCGGACGCAGGAAAAGCACTAAACTCAATAACTTAGGACCGTTTCCTAAATGGTATGGACAAAACTGTCAAATTTAACGCGCTAGGTTTATATTTATATTCGTGCAATAAAATCAGTGTCATCGTGTGGCGTGATCTCAATTAAGATATAAGTTCTAAATCATACATAGTGTATAGGCAAATTAATATTAACATGATAATGATAACTCAAATATACGTGAATTATTCATTTAAACAGTTATGGGTCTAAGTGTTACCTTTATAATTATAGTGGAACCTCAATCCATCGTTTTCAGGGAAATATTAAACCATCCGTCACGGCGGCTCGAAAACAACCGCGTCGCCCGAAGGGGGTCTCTCAGATACCCCAAGCATTTCAAGTCAAGATATTGATGAAATCTTCTTCAATATCTTGACATTTTGTTTAAAAATTGATTATTCTAAGAATACAAATGTTTATTCACGATATGCTTCATAGTTTGGTCAATATTTTGGATTTTATTAACTAATCAATATGACGCGTAAATAACAACGCTCTTGGCGATGTCTCGCCACAGTCGGAGCTCTCGCAGCACGTGTCACTCGCACGTTTCACTCGCACTTCGCACATCGTACCGGATGCGAGGGAGAAAAAAAACGCGGGTGGCAACAGCAACTGGTATTGTAGTTTTTATTTTTTTTCACAATTGCGGACAATAAAGGACATTGATTATTTATAATATTTATTCTTTCGATGTTTTTAGACAACTACAAAAAGTTTGTGACGTGTAGGATTTATATTAAAAGAGTTATTCGAGAAAAATCAAAAACTTGGGAACCCCAATATTGGCACGGCTAGGTTTAAAAAAAAAAACAAAAAGATGAATGCGTGAATATCCATCGTTGTGCGGCAGCGCTCTTTTAGCAGCTAAAACATGACTTTATATCAGTGATTTACTTCTTATATGATCTCATTCATCATAGCAACAATTTAACCGATCCGTCACGGCGGCTCGAAATCAACCGCGTCTTCCGAACGGGGTCTATTTATAATGAAAAATAGACCCCAAGTATTTCAAGACAAAATATTGATGAATTCTTTATCAATATCTTAACGTTTTTTTAAAAAAAGTGGATTATTCTATGCATAAAAATAGTTATTCGTGATCTGCTTCAAAATTTGGGCGATATTTTGGATTTTTTACTAATCAATATGACGCGTAAATGACATGCATATCCGAAGATATTCCGTCGCAGATTGAGGACACGCTACCGGTAGACCGACCACTAAATTCTCGCGGCACTAGTTTACGTTTCACTCGCGCTTGGCACATCGTACGGGATGCAACCGAGAAAAAACATCGCGACCGTGGCTACAGAAGGATTTTTTTTTGTTTTTATTGATTTTTTCGCAATTGCTGTCAATAAAGGTCAATGATTATTTATAATATTTATTCTTTAGACTCTTTAGACAAATACAAAAACTTTGTGACATGTAGGACTTATATTAAAATAGTTATGCGAGAATAATAAAAAAACTTAAGGTATTAAATAGACCCCATCGGCACGGTTAGGTTCATTGAGAGTTAAAGACTTCTAACTTTTTCCATATAGCATATTTTTTTTAATAAAAATAATTTATGCAGCGAAAATTCCATTATTGTACCTTGCAATACTAGTTACTGAATTTCATGACGAATGTTTTACAAAAACTATAAATCACGGTAAAATGCGTTAGATCCGTGAACGATGAATACGAAAATGTGACGATAGATTGAGGTTCCAACTTACATAAAAAAATACCTTAGAATATTTAAATAAATCTTGTTTAGCATATAAGAGCGTATTATTAAAACATTATTGAACACATCTTTTTTTCTCATTTCATCCCATTTTTCTGTAACTTGAGTATTATATATTATCTAATTTACTAAATAAATTATCAATATAATATTTACGTACAACATGGCGTAATTTATAGCAGTGAGTTATCAACATAATGTCGTTCTTATCAATAAACATGACGATGGAACACTTTAAATGTTAAATATATCTTTTTTTTAATATATATGTTACATAAATGGTATGTTAAACATACTTATCCAACTCCAAAACTGAACATGGACACGTTGGGACACATTATACGTTGTATATTGATTTTTAATTAAAGCTTTATTGACAGTAAGACTACTAAAAATTATTACATATGATAAGTGTTATCAGTACGCAGATGTTCATTATGTTTTCAGATTTAAATCGAGCAATATACATTCAAGAAATGCCTTTGAATCGGGGTAATCCTAAACATTAAAGAAAGATATAAAATATAAAAATCCCAGATTCGATGAGAGACGTTCCACATCTTAAAAGGACGAAAAGATTTTTTTTAAAAGAATAAAATAAACTGTATAAAAGTTTGGATATAGGTGGGTAGGATTAGACATATTTGAAGAAATAAAATCGAAAATTAGATTATACTAAACTCATCAGTGTTTGTACTGACAGAGATTTGTACTGAGTGTTTGTACTGAAGTCAATGGCACTACAACTAGCTTGGTTTAATTTTTTCCGTAAAAAATTGGCGCATTTTATGTAAAAGCTTGGCGACCCCTGGTCTATGTCATCTCATCTTCTGTAAATAATTAATAATAACTCTAAATAATGTTCAAATTAAATCGTTCCGACTTTCACTTACGAGAGAGTGAAAGAATTTACAATTGGAAAAACTCGATAGAATTATTTTACCCGCTTTTTAGTTTTTTCTAATATTTATATTACGTTTGCCTTGGCATTATCGTCCGGATTGGACCGGTTTTATTAGCATTAAAATATGATTCTTCTTTAAATAATATTGTATAATTTTATGACAAATTCTAACGGTTTTACTTTATTTATTTTCATCATATAGCTTAATATTAAAAATTGAATCAACATTTTTTTATGATCAAACCGAGAAAGATGAAATTATTTGCAATGAATTACGAAATGAAATGATTCGCGTTTAGCTTTAGCAACTTTATCTCGCTTCCTATTTATTGTTTTTAGCGGAAACTGACGTCTCATAGAATTAATCTACACTATATTGTATTAAAACATTTAAAATACAAATATAGTAAGCAAATTGCAATAATTCAAAATATAAAAAAAATATTTTAGTGGTTTTAGATCGAGATGAAGCAACGTTGCAGGTTATAGATACGCGTGTACGTCCATTTTGTGCGACTTTGATTGTGATAAACGTGTATTTCGACATAACCCGTTGACAAAGATGTCGACAAGTAAAAATCAACGTATACTGCGATATCTTGGCAATATTAATGGAGATATTAATTTATTCATATGATTATAATAAATTTTTAAAGTTAATAATAATTCTGTTGATTTTTTTATTTAATTTAATTTTTGTAAAAAATCAACTATCATTTATTAATTAATTTTTCGTATTTATAGTAAGATCAGTAATTTAGCTATGTTTGATTTGACTAAGTTGTGAACGTTGATCATTTTTATTATGACAAATTCTCGGTTTAAATGAGCACTGGCAAGGAGGTAGGGCGATCGGACATGGCCGGTGCCGGTCGGTGTTGTGGCCGCGGGGCCGCGCGCCCCTGCAGCGCCCCCGCCGCTGTCAAATTGCTCTTCGCCTCAGGTCTGTCACAATTAATATTTTTTTTTAATCCCACGAAAATCATGATCGAATCGATATTATGAGATTTTGGAATCACGCTCAGATTTTTATTCCCCGTTAATTCTGACATTATTCCCGTTTTATTAAATGCTAAAATTTAGTTCAAAAGAATTCGTAACCGTTTAATATCCAAAATTATGCATTGCAGGTAAATCACTTGAGTAAATGCCAACATGGTCCGAAGGAAAAAATTGGCGACAGTAGTTGCATCTCCTCCCAGGACCAGAAGATCGACAAGAGCCAGCACCTCGAAGATATTCCAGTCACCATCGAATCTGGAAAGCGAACCTAACATCTCCGCAACATCCGGCAAACAAGAATGCGAGCACGATTCTCAAGACTGCACTAACCTAAGCACATCGCCTATATCTATACCTCGTCATAAAAATTTCGGAAAATACAGGTGTCTTTCTACTAAAAATTCTAATAGTTCCTTGAACCGCAATAGTGACGCTTGTACCAGCGACAGTGAAATGTTAAACAATGTTGAAGTGAAAGTTGTGGATCCGTGTGCCAGCTCAGAATCAGAAAATAGCAACTCGTTAGAAGCCACAAATTTAGCAAACCGTTTAGGAACAGATTCATTGACGTTTAGATCGTTTTCCAGATTAAGCAGAAGCGATCGCAGCTCTAATTCGGGAAGCCCAGTCACGTTAAAGCCCGTACCAACCGCTCTACCCGAAAACATAACCCCGCAAAACACAGACAATAGCAGCACCGATAATAACATTACTCTGTCAACTCTAGCATACGATACTCAAATACCGGACCCGACGCTGAGTATTATACCGAACGACGATCCCAGGAGAAGTTACAAATCTTCCGTTAACAATTTTAGCAATATTTTATTAGGTAGCATGTCGCCTTTTTTAAAAATAGATAATACTAACGACGAAGTCGATTACGTGAATAACTATAGTCCCGCAAACACCGGCGACGATAGCCAAGAGAGCCTCGAGAGAATGAGCAACGGCGATAACGAAGTATATACGATCTACGAAATTATCGGCGAAGTTCCAGACTATCCGGAACACTCCAACCAGGAGGAAACGTCAAAATTATACTCAAATAACGAATCGCCGTCTAGTCCTAGTAAAAACTCGTATTTCAATATGTCTCCGAAGCACGACGACGAAATCCCTTCCAAAATGCACGACGATAATATTAACAAAACCGAATCCGAAGGCGTTACCGAAGAATTTGAAAATAAAATGAGTAATATATCACTGTCGCAAGACGATTCATGTGCCAATTCAGAATTAACTGCCGCCAATTACGGCGACAATAGTAATTCAAACGACTCACGATCGACTGCAATAGAAAAGAGTAGTCTCAACGATAGCGTATCGAATATTTCGCAAATCTCGAGCGAAGAAAAGAAAATAGACGAGTTGATGAACGCAACGGAATCCTGTTCGACTCCCAATTCGATGATGTCCGAAGAGGAAAACCACGCGCCTTCAAAAGTGGAATGCGAAATTTTAAGCACGGAAAAATCTGAAGTCTACTCGACGGACTCGTCTTCGTCATCCAGCACGGGTGTTAGACGATCGAGTCGCATTAAAACGATCAACGTGTTGAAACAACGCAAAGGGCACGGATTGGTGAAGAATTTATTGCAACCCGGCAAGGATATATATAAGAAAAATGAAAATAATAAATTATCGTCCGATTCTGGTCAACCCATGTTGGTGTTGACTCCGCAAAACTCTCCCGTCTTTTCTATTCCATCGTCGGATTCGGATTCGAGGCCGGTGAAAGTTAAATCGAGATGGCGGAGGTCGAGCGAGATGGAAATGGGTAGCAGATCGCCGATAACGCCGCCTCTCAACAGTCCGAACTCGATCAGCTCGTCGAAACTATCGTCTATAACCGAGAACGTAAATAACTCCAGTTCCGATAAGACGAAGACGCATGAAAATTCAACGCAATCCAGTGTAATGGATCGAGATATACAAGAACGGTTGAATCAATTTCAAAATATACTCATAAACGATTATCATTGCGAAAAGACAATTAGTAAAGAGGCGAAACGGATGACTTGTGATTGTTTTTTGACTAAGGAAGAAGTGGAGCGAGGCGAGATGGGATGCGGAGAAGACTGTCTCAACAGGCTACTTATGATAGAATGGCAAGTATCGCTTCACGAATTTATCCGATTTAATTTATTTGCCAATATATTCAATTGTGCATTATTCTTATAGTAATTCTCGGTGTCCGATCGGAGATCGATGTACAAATAGACGATTTCAATCGAATCAGTATGCAGATTTACGCGTAATAAAAACAGAAAAAAAAGGGCTCGGTATCCAAGCCAGCATGGATATATCCGGGTAACGGTTTTATCAATATTGTCTTTATGTTATTTAATAATGCTTTAAAATAATAAAAAAAACGTTTATTTTAGCGGAGAGTTCCTTATGGAATACGTCGGCGAGGTGCTGAATTGGCAGCAGTTCAATCAGCGAGCGCAAGAATATTCCACGGATAAAAACACTCATCATTATTTCATGTCGTTGAAAGGTGACGCAGTAATCGACGCAACTCTCAAAGGAAATATATCCCGTTTCATCAATCATTCTTGCGATCCGAACGCAGAAACTCAAAAATGGACGGTCAACGGTGATTTGAGAATCGGATTTTTTAGCAAACGAGATATAAAAGCCGGAGATGAAATCACATTCGATTATCAATTCCAAAGATACGGGTTAGTTTCCGATATACGTCGATTTTTAATAGCAAATTTTTTTTTTAACAATATCTTTTTAATTGCAGCAAAGAAGGTTTACGCTGCTTCTGTGAAGCTAGTAATTGTCGGGGATGGATCGGAGAGGAGCCGGACGATGCGTCAGAAGAAGAAGTATGTTTTTATCTATGAAATATGTCTTAATTCATTATCTATATATTTTTATTTACGATTCAATACGTTTTAAAGGAGGAAATCGATCCAGAAGTAGATGAAAATGAAAAGAATAATGTGAAAGTCGACGATGACGATGCTAAGGAACATATACCGGAAAAAGATCTTAAAGTCGATAGCGTTAAATCTAACGATGTCCCGATCGAAAGTCCAGTTAAAGCAGTTAGGAAAAAATACAAACGACGACAGTTCACTAAACGGCCTTTCAATGAAATACTTCAGGATAAGGACGTACGTATCTATTCAAACCAAAATCGTTCTAATCAAAAATTTGATCGTAAATATATGCTTTTATCGCTCTTTTAGCTGGAAGAGGAAATGAAGAATTTGAACCGCAGCGGCATCAAAAATCAATCTCACACATTATCGCTCTGTCGTGCCATGGTGCGTGCGAAGCACACCGAAGAACGTGTCTCTCTACTAAAACTACTCGCATCAGCAGACCTTCCGTGTCGCCGATTATTCCTCGACTATCGAGGCTTGCGCCTCTTAGCGCCGTGGTGTGAAAATATCGATTCGAATTTCAGGTGACGTTAAATAATATATTAGGACGAGCAAAAAGTAATCAAAATAATTTTTTTCCTAGTGAAAATCATTTATTTATTAAAAAAATCTTAAATACTAATCAACAAAGTAATTTCCATTATTTTCTAACACTTTTGCCAGCATAAAGGTAGTTGTTCGATTCCCTTTTTAAAAAAATCCTTTGATTTTCATGGAAAAACTTTCCCAAGTGCGTTTACACTTCTCCAACATTATTTAATTTTTACCTCTAAAGCAGTGGTTCTTAACCTGGGTTCGGTGAGTCAGTCTCCCGGGTTCGGCGGAGGACAAAACACACACCCGACTTGATATAAGGGTTCGGTGAACGCCCATTATGAAACTGGTGGGGTTCAGTACCTCCAACAAGGTTAAGAACCACTGCTTTAGAGCATACATTAGCTCTAACGAACCGAAAAGGTGGTAATCCGATGGAGAGAGATCCGGTGAATAGGGTGGATGAGTTAAAAGTTCCAATCCAAGCTCACTTATTTTTTCCTGACTAAAACATATTGTTTTTTATGAGCTCTTGTTTCATTCGCTCGAGTTGTTCACATTACACTGTCGCTACAATTCATAGTGTATAGTTCCAGAAAAATCCCACCACACACAAACAAAGACCTTCTATATTGTTAGTGATGGTCAAAGGGTCGGAACAGGTACTTCTCCGGAAGAAAGCCATTGTTTTTTTCGTACAGGGGTATTGTATAGCACCCACTTCTCATCTCCAGTTATAATTCGCCGCAAAAACAGATCGGCTTCATACCGAGACGACAGATGGTATGCCGTTGATCGAGCGCCGTCTCCGTCAATTCATAAGGAACCCAAATTTCCTATGCGACGAAGATGATTCTGAACTGTAGACCATTAACGGCAATTCTTCAGTGATAATTCCTCAATTGTTGGACGAAGATCTAGATCCACCATCGCCTTCAGGATATCAGGCGTTATTTACGAATGTATTTCATTTAAATTAATTTTGTTTTTAATAATTTTCAAGGCTGGAGATGTTGAACGCTTTAATAAAATTACCGATACCCAACAAGACGGTTTTAAAAGAGAACAAATTGCTCGTGGCCGTCGAAAGGTGGTGCGAGGAAGCGTCGCCAGTGTTTAATTTCAACAAAGACGATTCCAGCAACGATAGTATGCCCGGGACGCCTGTGCTTATAAATGAAAAAACAGGTCTACCTATCGAAAACTACAAAGCGCCCATCAAATTGAACAATGTCGCGACTTCTTCGCACGACACCTTAGATAATGACACTTCAAATAAGAAGTCTTCGTCGGAAACAACCACCGATATAAATAAAAAGATCAATACGCTATCTAAGGAGCTCATTGAACTGTGGACGACACTGCCGGTAACTGGATTATTCTCGATATTATATTGATGTCCAGCTAATTTTTAATCATTTCTATTTATTTACGGTATAGGAGGTGTTCAAAATTCCTAAAAAAGAGAGAATACAGCTGATGAAGGAGCACGAGCGTCAAGCAAACGAGCCACAATTGAAAATAGACGATAGCGAAAGCGGGAAAGAGCGGTGGGAGGAACGTTATAGCCGCCACGATAAAGATAAGGATAAGAAACGATCTATACCACCCATTATAGATGCACCCCGAAGGAATCAAATCAGGTATATATTCACTTCATTCTCTCTCGATTGTGATGTATATTCATATTTCACTCGAGTAATTATTGTTTAATCCTCCAGATTGGATGATCGCGTGTTGGCTAGCATACCGACTATGTCTAAAGAAGAAAGAAGACGGGATTTTGCCGCTCGTGTAGCTCATGAAGAGCAATTACGACGTAATCAATCTGCCGGACAACCACTTCCCGTTATAACAACACATCCTGCAGTGCCTCCAGTAGCAAATCTTACGAATCATTGGATACCTCCTGATCAAGTATGTATTTTCACAATACAGTCAACCCTTCTATAACGTTCAGATAGGAACTACGCTATAGAAAAAAACGCTTTAGAAAGTTAGGCACCCATACAAAATTTGGGGTTAGGTTTCTTTGGCCTCATTCGCTTCGAGATAAAAATGACAAATGTTGAATAAGTTAAAAATCAATTGAAGTCGTATTTTAATTTAAAAAAAGAACTTTAATTTAGAAGAAGAAAAAAAGGTATTAAAAACTGCCTATTTTATGGAGGAAGATCATAGAAAACAACAGAATAATATTACACAGATTTTAGTTTAAATAATTTTTATATGACGAAACAATTAAATCCAATTTCTTTCCGCTTTATCGTTTATGTACTGTCAGTATTTTTATTCGTATATTTTAATGTTTCAGAATGTAGCTCATATCCCGTACGGTGGGATGAATAATACGGCTCCGCCCGGCGATTATTCGATGTCCGACTACGCTCAATCGGATTACATGCAAATGGATTATTCTGCTAACGATTATATGCAGACGCAGAACTCGTATCCGTATTGTCCTCCGCCCCAACACGTATATCCGATTCCCGCAATAAATACGTCGATACCGCCTCCGACGATCCACCCCACTCCTAATTACAATCCGAATTATATGCCGGTTCCGTTTCCCAATCATAATTATAATCCGACGACGCCGTTACTACAAAGTCCTTCGTTCCAAAATATTCCATTGCCGCCGGGCACTACTAATTTACAGAGAATTCCACCGAATTCAACTCCGCAGCCGATTCCGTCGCTCGGAACTCAGCACGTTACGCCAGCGACTCAACCTATTCCAACAGTTGTGGCAATGCAGACGACTCCGGTTTTAATGATACCACCGGTGGCAGTTCCGCAACCGATACCGACGTTGGTGCCTCCATCAGCGACACAATACCCGTTGGATGTCTCGCAGAACGAAATGGATTTAAATTATTATCAAACGGTACAACCGGCTATAGAACCAATGGACGTTACCCATCATAATAGAGATAATAACATCTCGATTACGATCCCCATTAAAGAGAAACAACAGGCGCTAGTGAGTTTTTACGATTTATTGAATCAGTTAAAATGAATTGATCGACTAAACAATATTTCGAATTTTAGGAAAACACGAGCACAAACGATGTCGTGCGATGGTCTTCCGTAAGATTGCCGTCGAGATGGAGATCGATGAAGGATGCTCGCGGAAGGACGTATTATTACCATGTCAAATATAGAATACCGCAGTGGATTCCGCCTATTTATTCTCCCACTCTCCATTCGAGAGAAGGTAAATCTCGGTGATTTAATTAACGATTTAATATTAACTTTGTTAATAAATATATTTTTTATCGTGCAGAAAATAGCTCGGACGAAGAACAGGAGGATGTTGTGGAAGAGACTGAAACTGAAAACTCGGAGACGACCGAGGAACGTACGGCAGTAACGGAAAAATTAGTCGAGGGCGTAAACGGAGTCTATCAAGGTAATTGAAATTAAATATAGATTTTTTAATAATGCAGTATTTTATTAAACAATTATTTAATATTAAAGTTATTAAAGAGGATAAAATTGGAAAAATCAACGGCACCGTAAAAGCACAAGTCATTATACATGTAGCGAAAAAACCGCGACTCGGACTCGCCACTGAACGAATTATTAGCGTAAGTCCAATCGTAACAAAAAATATTTTATAATAAAAATGTTTGTTAATTTGATTTTTTTACTGCAGCCTCGTAATGAAGAAGATAAAATTGCATCAAAATTAGAACTCAAACGTTATAAAGAGAGAAAAGAGAAGATGAGACGTCGCAAAGAGATGGGATTAGCAGTAGCAGGATGTCCGGATTCGCTTAATAAATATATAAAACGATTAAAAAGCAGTAAACATAAAAAGGCTAAAGTACGTACATTATTATTTTTATTCGATTAATATTCATCGGTTTTAAATAAATAATTTATTATTCAGGTAAACGACGTAGAAGCTATCGAAAAAGCGGCTAGACGTATTAAAGAAATATTTAGGGCGAGCATGGCGCGAGTGATGGTCCATCATTTAGATCCGTATAGGAGAGAAGACTGTATCATCGGACGAATAACGAACACGCCCGATTTTAAACATCTGGCGCGAAAGGTTTTCATTTATTACGACGTAAAGTTAACGCATCGATTGTTCAATTTTATTAACGTTTTTTTTTTATTCCAGCTGACCCATTTCGTGATGCTGAAAGAGCTGAAACACTGTCAGTCGGTGAACGATTTGAAATGTAACGATTCGGTCAAACAGAAAGCTAAAGAATTCGTCAAAAAGTATATGGCCAAGTTCGGACCCGTGTATCAACGACCTCCCGATGAAATGGAGTGCTGAATTCTCATCGTAGTATATTCAACACGAGATAAATTTTTGCTCCGATTCTAACAAATTTTATTGTTATTTCATATGTTTGACGTTTTACCAAAATTTTAGCACCGATTTTTTACTACATTCTATTTATACCGATTCTTTTGCCAAGGATTTATTAGTGCACGATGTGTATTATTTATTTGTTTGTTCGTTTGCGTAATTTTATTGCCTAATACAAATCAAATACAACTGAAATTTATTTTTTGTGAAGAAATGAAATCGATCTATATGTATATTTTAAAGTAAAAAATCTTTGTGTGCGGAGGAAAGAGTTATCCATTCAATCATCACTCATATCAATTTAAGAAAATGATATATTGATGTAAAAAATGAAATACATAATCTTGTCAATTGTATTCATACTTCTATATGTATTTTAAATGTTTTATTCTACAGTTTATATAGTATATTATATAAATATATTTTTCTAATTTTAATGTCGATAATAAGTATGTTTTATTTTAACTCGGATCGCAATTTACAATGAAATGTAAATCAAATTCACGTTACAGTTCGTACGAATTTACCTATATAAGTATCTGCGGTTTTATAGCATTACAACAGTATACTTCAAATTTGAGTAAATAATAATTTTGAAACAATTGTCGTAATTATTTTGATCAAATGTATGCTAATTTCTACAACAATTACTATTAAATTCGTTCTATACTATGAGTTGCAATATTTTTTTCAAGTTCAATACAATAATAATTATTCATACAATAATCCCCTTTTTTTTAATGTTACTGGTTTTTAAAACATGGGCAATGTGCATAATTTTTCAAAACATCAGTCGTGTTTACACTTATGATTTCAATAAAACTTTTTGTCAAAAATAAGTCGATATTCATTTGTTTTCAATAAATGCAAAATTTTTGTTTTAATTACCTAAAGGTAATTCATTTGTTTTGAGAGCTCAGTTCTTGTATTCTTTTGTAAATTGGTGGCGCCGTAGGCAGTACGCATTATTAATATTAATTAATTAAGAGCAGTATCGTTTCAGGTTTACCTGTCACATAATTTATTATATATTAAATCATTATTTATATTATAAACAATTAAATATCACTATCTGAGCAAAAATGAGATCTGTGTAGTTAGTTATATTCGGAATTTATATCTCGTTAAGTCGAATACTTAACTCCTATGTTATTTATCTTATTAAATTTATTTTTATATTTGAACATTAATTTAGTCCTTTTTTTTCAATTTGTATTTTAGTGTTTTATTTGAAATAAGTATTGTTAAATTTATAGCGAGTGGTAAAATAAAATAATGAAAAATAAACGTTTTTTTTAAGAATGATGTTCGTTTGAATGTATAATTGGGTATGAACATATGTGCGTTTCGTAAATAAATTGTTTACCGAAAAATATGTTGATATTTGTAAAAACAATTATAAATATTAGAACAAATCGCATTTAAAATATTTTTTAAACAATGTAAATTGTATATTTGTATAAAGTTTTTAATGTAGTTAAATTAATTAGGCTGTGTATTTTTTTTTTCAATTAAACAGTTGAAATGCTGTTAACATATTTTCATAAACATTAAGATAATAAAAATTCTACATTCTATATCCGTTTTTGATTTATTTTAAAATGAAATAATAATTTGGACATGGAATAAATAACATAACGTAGTATACATACATAGTTATGATTTTTTAGGTGATAAGATAAATAAAGATAAAACACTTTATCTTTATCGAGTATATTGCATTTTAATATCCAAACTCACTTATAAAATATGAAAACGTAAAAAGGATATTTTTAATAAAAAAAAATCGGTAAAATTATTGTATTATCAATAAAAAAAAGTTTGTATTGATTTCTATTCGTTAAGACTAATTGGATTCATAATGGAGATAAAATATTTAAAAGATATAGAACAATGATTTATGATGACTACGTCAATCAGAGAAGTTTTCTTTTCTCAATATCATTAATCAATCAAAATCTAAATCCCAATTGCGTTCATTTTTAATTATTATATTGAATTAAGCGACACGAATAAATAAGATAATACAAATGAAATAAATAAAGACAATCTTCTTGTATATAAATGATCCAAGTCATGCCCTTCTGTAAATTAATTTGTTTTGAACGATTTTTTACGTGTGGCAACACTACCGGCGAGCATTACAGTGCAGAAGGCCGCAGTGCAAGTGTAAAGAGTTTGAATTAGCGGCGATGGCTTCGTCCCGCTATGATCACGCTATCACCGTATTCTCGCCCGATGGCCACTTGTTACAAGTGGAGTACGCTCAGGAGGCCGTGGGCAAAGGCTCCACCGCGGTAAGAAACTCAAACGTCATCGGCACATAACCTCCGCCCTACCGGCTTCATATCCTTGCAACCCCTCATCTGTCAGTTCACAAATTGTGAAAAATATAAGATAACGTTCCAAATCCATAATTATAATTTTGTATCTGATGATTTTCGTGAATTATAGGTTGGCGTGCGCGGTCAAGATGTCGTAGTTCTGGGAGTTGAAAAGAAATCAGTAGCTAAACTCCAGGAAGAACGGACTGTCAGAAAAATATGCCTGCTGGACGATCACGTAGTGATGGCCTTTGCCGGTCTGACAGCCGACGCAAGAATTTTAATTAACCGAGCGCAAATCGAATGTCAAAGCCACAAACTGACACTCGAAGATCCCGTCACGCTGGAATACATCACCAGATACATAGCCAGTCTGAAACAAAAGTACACCCAGAGCAACGGACGCAGACCCTTCGGAATATCCTGTCTGATCGGCGGTTTCGACTATGACGGAAAACCGCATTTGTATCAAACGGAACCGTCGGGAATATTCTACGAATGGAAAGCCAATGCCACCGGTAGATCGGCTAAGACCGTCAGAGAATTCCTAGAAAAGCATTATACTAGCGAGGCGGTATCAAACGAAGAAGGCGCAGTTAAGGTAAATAAAAATTAATTAAACACACTTATATTATATATATATTTATGGATTTTTTTTTAGTTGGCTATTCGAGCGTTATTAGAAGTTGTACAGTCCGGACAGAAAAATCTTGAAATCGCAGTGATGGAGCGAAATAAACCGATGAAAATGCTGAACTCCGACATGATCGATTCATACGTCACGGCAATAGAAAACGAAAAGGCGGAGGAGGCGGAAAAGAAAAAACAAAAAAAGTGATAGCGCCACTGGGCGTTAATTAATTTTCACACGAAATATGTTTCAATTACATTTTTATTTTTTAATAAATAATTAAGATAATTATATATTTTTTATCTTGTTTGTATTATTATAGATATGATAATTTGCGTTTGTCGAATCACTCGATTAATTTATTGAACACAAGTAAGGAATCGTCCGATATTGCGCCAAAATCCATATCGTTAATAATCTGCGATGAAAGTTAATAATTTAATTATTAATAAAGGTAGAGTCAGATAATGATAATTTACATTGCGGATATGTTTGATTTTATTAAAGAACCTTTTTCACTCTTGACTACCATTAATATTGACTTGAGAGACTTTGGTACGCAGCTTTCTAAGTCTGCGGTGTTGGCCCAAAGCCAGGATAAGTTTACGTGCCGATTTCTATAGGGCTCAGGTACATTTTACGAAATATTGTTGCTTCTGAGCGTACAGAAAGATTGCAACGTACGGAATAACCAATATTTATCGTTACATTTAATAATACTATTTTTCCGATGGTCGATTGGTTTCGTTGTTCTCAAGAAGATTGTTCAGGGTCTTTCTTAATTATTTATTACCATATTAGTTTATTCGGAGAGTAATGACGTATTTTTAATGAAAGATTTTCAAGAAAAACTGTAATTATTATAATAAAATACAATTTCCACTATGATTTGAGACAAGTCTCTCCGCCTTTCTGTTTAATTTTTGATCCCCCTTTCGTAAAATTGTCGCTTTTCGTAAAATTAAGGCATTTCTCACTTTTTTTCTACCTAAAAAGTGTTGTAATGATAGTAATCTGATGAAGCAAGATCCAGAGAGTACGGAGAATGTCGAGTTGTTTTCCATCTTAACGATTTAATTTTTTCTTCCGTGATTTTCGACACATGTGGATGCTCGTTGGTACTTTGAATCAAATGTGCGGAGCATTTTTTCCTTTCAGTCCTACCACACAGACAGTAAGAGTTCTTTTGGTGTTAATGGGCCTTCAGATTATTTTTAGTACCTTGCCCCGAGACGATCATTGTTTTTTTCGTCGTCGATTTGATTAAACTATTTATTATTTCTCCAGTAATCAGATAATATAAAAACGGTTCTTTCGATTCCTGTTCTAAGAGTATATTACGATGACGGGGAATGGCATGTCCGAAGCAATAAGGAGCTGTACCCACTATATAGGGATATACTCGTCAGAGTGGGCAAACTCCGGGGGGCCGGTCACGTGTCAAGGATGCAGGACAGTCAGCCTCCTTAAAGGCTTATGGTTAACAAGCCTTCCTGTCTCCGGAGGAAAGGAAGACCAAGGTTGAGGTGGTTGTACTGTGTACAGAGGTACACTGCATCATTGAAACTTACCGGAAGATGCAGCAACGCAGTAGTAGACCGGATAAAATGGAGAAGGGTGGTGGATGAGGCCAGGGCTCTACAATAGGACTTTTGTGGCTATGATAATGATGATAGAAAAATTAATAAACACTTCCATTCGCAATGGAGAATCTCCATGACACATATTATTATTTAATAATAATGAAAACAATGAATAACGTATTCATAAAAATAATTAATCAACATCTACCATGTAAATCATTTAAATAAGGACCCATTTCATTTGATAAAGATATTTATTTATTTGACTACGATGGTATGATAGAAAGATTCCAAAGTGCCATTCAGCCATCTAAATCTTCGATAAAGATGCAATGGGAATGAGTCTCTCACACTAATATTCCCCCCAGTGTCAAATCATGACACTGGTTAATTTTAATATTATTTCAGTTGGATGGAAGTTTATATTATTTGTTTTAAAATTATTTATTTAACGAAGGATAGATGGCATTCAATTAATTCCACCGAGCCAAACTATCTACATAAATATTTTTATAAAACATGCGGAGGTAATTGATCCCTCTTACACACCCCCGGTCAGTGCCATAAAGAATTCCCTGAATTCATAGTTTTCGTCGGACACCCATCCGACTACTAGCTTAGCTCAGTCGCGGTTAACTTACATTATCGAAATAATATCCATATTACCTACAAGCCGAAACACTGCTTATGAGGGTAGATACATTTTTGAGGACATCGGGCTCTAAAAAATTTACCAAAATATTGGGAAAAGTGAGGATATGGACATTGAAGAAGATAATTGGCTCGGAGTGTAACATTATCCCTTCAAGAAATAAGTATCATATTTATTATTATTACTATTTATTACCTGGATAATATTGGGTAAACAAAGAGGCATTTAAAAATAAATGTATTGCATTACAAGGAGATAATAAAGACATTTTTGCAAGAATAAACTTATCTCATCGACGATGATCGTACAAACGATAGGACGTTGGGTCCCAAATCTAATAAACCAAGTCTTATATATTTAATTTCAGAGTATCAATCAAATTATTTAATCAGAGTAGTCGATTGGTTTTGGAGAAAAATAGTCAGAGTGGAAAAGGTTGGAAAATAAAATTTAAAAAAATACTAACCTCCGTTTCATATTCTTCAAACACGTCGGGAATAAGTTCATTTTCGGTTTCTATGCGTGGCGATGAATTATTTTCAGCATAAATAATTGTTTCATTTTCGTCTTGAGTGTCGGGTATAGTTTTCAGCACATAGTCGTTGCAGAAATCTTCGATGTCCGATATGAAAAAATTATGTATGTTTTCCTTTGTGATATGTACGACCTTTGTGGAGTAGTTTGATAGGTCTCTGAACGATTTATTTGCATCTTTAGTAATGTCTACGATTCCCCACATTACATCTTTCTTAGAATTCTTAAATGTTTCTTGCAAATATGTTTTTTTTTCTCTAAAGAAAAATTTATTTAAGAACGAAAATTTGAACCATTAAAATTTATTTTCGATTAAAAAATATTTTTCTTCGTACCTGACATTAATCTTAGTGGGATAGTTGAAACATCTCGTTCCTGTGGATTTTTTTTAGGATATTAGGATAACGTAGAAAAATATATAAAGGATTAAATTGTAAATACCTGCAGTTCTTTTCTTATTTGGTCGATAAAATGCAGGTTCTTGTTTAATAACGTCTAAGTTTGCAAAATTTTCTACAATTCGGCAATAATAGTATAGGATTGTGTATAAGAATATCAATATATGAATAGATTATGATCAAATTTATGTACCTTTATTTTCTTGATGGGGCAATATATGTTTTTGAGGATTAATAATTGCCTCATTTTCGTCATCGAGGTAAGATATAGGTTTTTGTTCAAAGTCGATGTCAAAATGATCATCATCCGATTCGTAGCTACGTACTTCCGTATCGAAATGTATGTCACTTATAGCGTTAGAATTCTTTAATTCATTTGAATCGTTAGTAATGTCTAAAATGTTCCACATTACGTCGCTATTAAAATTCATCAATGCTTTTTGTGAACAGATTTCCTTATCTCTATAGTAAAATTAATAATAATGAATATTAAAGTTAATTTTATAAAAACCATTAAATTTTATACCTGTCAACCTTAGTGGAACAGTTAAAATAACATCTAGTTCCTGTGGATAATTTAGGAATATCAGGATAATGAAGGAAAATATATATATAGGAATTAAAATGTAAATATGTACCTGAAATTCTTTTTATATTTTGTTGAGGAACTGATGGGTGAATAGCGGGAATTGATTCAGGCAGATATTCTTGTTTTACGTCTACGTTTGTGGAAATGATAGGATGGAATTGTGTAAAAGAATATAAACATAATAAAGAAGATGACCAATTTTATGTACCTTCATTTTCTCGAATGATAGCTAAATCAGACTCAATATTATTGCGTACTTTTTGCAATGCTTTTTTAAATAAAATGCGAGCACTACTCAGCCTGGCGCTGCACTTTTCATCGAATTTACTCATCTTTTTACTTCTGAAATATATTAAATACTACACATGATTTTTTATTAGGAAAATAATTTGGGCGCATCACCTTATGGATGTCATTGAGATAAATTTTGATTTTAACTAAAACCAAAAAGTTGATAAACATTGAACATCGCTGAAAAGAATATTAATTAATAAAGAAACAATACGCACGTCGGGGACAAACTACGACTCGATAGCCCTTATCCCGCCCAAAGCAACTTAAAACAATGCTGCCAACCTACGTTTCAAATTTATATACGTATCGGCGACCATAGAGAATAAGTCCCATTTTCCATTAATAATATATTCTCAACGAACTATTACCGGAAAATAGACTTGATATGGTGCCGAGATTTTTATTAAATATAATCTCTCTTTTGAATTATTTCAAATTATAAATGGACGTTCATAAATAAACAGGAATATATGAAAAGAGGAATCAAATTATATAAATAAGCCCCAAAAATATGCTAGATTTTTACTGTTAAAAAAATGGATATTATTTTATATTTAAACATATAAAAAATATGAATAAATATATATATATATATTAAAATAATATTACAAAAATGTCTAATGTCATCAAAACCATATATATATATATATCCTTACGATTAATTAATATATTCATATAAATCTTATTATTGATGATTACAGCATTTATAATAATAATCGCATAAACAAATTATGACAGATGGTATTCATTTATGGCCAATTTTATCGGCGTTACGGCCACATGCGGGCAAATGTTCCGACTACTTGTGAAGTCTAGTGGAGATGGTCGTATTGTTTTCACGATTATTATTTATTTGTTCGTTTATTTCAATTTGAATCTATATATTTAAAATGGAGATTGAAAGGTTAGTGTATTTTGAACATTTTAGCATAATTAGTTTTCAAATAATTAGCTTTCTATTAACTTTAGTCGTATATAGTGGGTAGAAAAAATTGTTCACTGATTTATATTTTATGCTTAGATATAAGTGTCAATCGTTTTTCCTTGATGATGTCATATTATCGGATGTGTAATAATATCGAATGACCGAGTATTTATTATGAAATAAAGCAATAATAACTTTAAATTTATTATATTTTCGTCTTTTTTCTGAAAATTTCTGAAATGAAATTGATAATAATTAATTATTATTAAAAATGGTATAACAGATTCTTATCAGAAATTTTTATTGATAGTTTTATATTTTTTACAGATTTTCAATGCTACTTCTGGAGCCTGGAGAGATATATTTTGAAGACTTTTCCGTTGTTCGACTGTTGCCAGATCCGCATATACCGAATACCCTTGCCGAACATGCCGGCCGATTGAAGCTTTGTTCTAAATCACTTGTTTTCGAGCCTAGAGACAGGGTCAAACCCCTTATTAAAATTCAATTCAAAGAATGTACTAGCATAGGCCCATCTGAGACAATACTTACACCTGAAGCCGTTAATACAATAGACATAAAATGCAATCAATACATCGAAATGTTGGAAGGGAACAGGATCGCCCCATACAAATTTATACCCGAAGAAAAATGTTTTTCATTTCTATTCAATTATACATCGATCACCGATTGCATTCAACATATGAGTCAGTTGAAAAGAGCGTCGACATTAAATGCCATCGATCAAAACAGCATGATCGCCGCAATATCACAATCACGATTCTCCCGTTTGAAATTCGACTATTTGTGGTTAGATAGTTTGCAGGATAAAATAATTATACACGTCGATGCGGATCGAATTGCTCCGCTCGTTCAAAACCCTGGTAAACTTCTTTTAACAAAACACACACTGTATTTTCAACCGTGCAATAACATCGACCGAGTACGTAGAATCGATTATTTAAAATAAATATAAATCAATATAAATTAAATAATCATTTTAATTCATTTTACTAGGATCCTGTATCAAGAATTAGAGTGTCCGATATACATTTATTATTCAAACGGAGATTTCTGCTCCGACAGATAGTAAGGAATTATCATACCGTGCGTAATATATTAACGTGATTAATAAAAATATTTTTTTTAGGGTTTAGAAATATATAGTAATAGTAAAGATATTCCACGCATTTATTTATCGTTCAAAACGACCAAGGATAGAGACGATGTATATGAAAAATTAATCCAATTACCTGACATTAAACTCGATAAAGTGGAACAAACTGAAATGACGATGCAATGGCAGAACGGAATCATATCGAATTTCGAATATCTTCAATATCTCAATAGGTAAATTCAATCGATTCTCTTCAATATGTCAATCAATCGATTATATTATAATATATATTTTGAATATTTAGTTTGGCCGATAGAACTGTTGCCGATCTAACGCAGTATCCGATATTTCCCTGGATACTGAAAGATTACACGTCGTGGTGCATTGATTTCAACGATCCGTCTATATATAGGGATCTTAGAAAACCGATGGGAGCTCTAAACCCCGAACGATTGACGAGACTGAAAGATAGATATAACGAAATGCAGACGCCGAAATTTTTATACGGCTCGCATTATTCCGCTCCGGCCTTAGTTTTATATTATTTGGTATTTATTATATAATATATTCAGTATCAATGCGATATTTTATTTATATTGATATATTATTCAGGTTCGTATTTGTCCGCAATATATGCTTTGTCTTCAAAATGGACGTTTCGATCACCCCGACAGAATGTTTAACTCTATACCAGACGTTTTCCGCAACTGTTTAAACAACATGGCCGATTTTAAGGTCGGTCTTTCGTTGACATTGATTTATTTTTTGTATAAAAATATTTATAATTTATTATTTTTAGGAATTAATTCCCGAGTTTTACGATACTGAAAATAAAGGAGTGTTTTTAACGAATAGATATGGTATAAATTTCGGTAGTAAACACGACGGAAGCAGGGTAAACGACGTTAAATTGCCTGTGTGGGCCGGTTCCCCCATGGAATTTATTTCGATGATGCGTCAAGCGTTAGAATCAGATTATGTGTCTAAAAATCTGCATCATTGGATAGATTTAATTTTTGGATACAAACAGAACGGAAAGGAAGCTGAGAATGCCGATAATGGTATGTTGTTAATGTCATACACGTAAATGTGAACGCAGAACAAAATTTTCGTAGTTCTACTCCGAATGAATAATTGTTTTTTTTGCCAAAAATATTTCCTTTAATGACTTTTGATCAACATAACGATTTTCGATGATGATTTTTATTAATTAAAATGCCTCTATCAGTGACGGAATTTGCTTAGACAACACTTATTATATTTTTTATCTCTTTCGTGGTTGTTACTCATTGTTACGTTTTATTTTTCATTATTACTCAGATATTTTCAATTAGATTAATATCTCTAGTTATTTTGGGACCAATTTAATGACTCAATATTATTAAATTATATAAATTGTTTAATTTAAATGTAGCAAAAGTTGTCCTCAGCATCTGTCATCAACATTTTTGTAAAATGGATGATTTATACATTTAGTGGTATCCAGATGGTATTCGAAGATATGTCTGATGAAATTGTGTAAGTGGTACTTTGTCATCTGGAGGACACTATACGATCTCCTTCGGTCTTCTTCTATCCACTTCCCAAGCACCAGATGGGACGCCAACTCAACCCTGTGATTTTCATAAAAATTAAGGCAAGCTGATATCATTTTCAAGGCGAGGAATGTTTTTTTCTCAGGACTTTGACATATATCTGGCCTCAAGATACAATTTTCATGGAAAAGTGTAATAAATTCCTCGGAATGGATTTGTGAAGCAATGACAAACACCCTATTTGCTCTCGTCATATTGCATCCGCATATTTTTGTGCTTTTACGACTCCAGTAATCAAAATTTGTAACATATAACTAGGGCCTTTAAGAGTTTTAGAGGCCCTTCCAATTTTTTTGTCTTTTTTTTTTATATCAGTCCGTTTTTCCTTCCCCTATATTTTTGTCAAACAAATTGAGTTTCCAAGTTGAGGCCTAGGGCATCAGGCCTTTCTGTCCCTCCCTTTGATAAGCCCTACCATATCCAGTGGCGATTTAAGCACTTGAGAGGCCCCAGGCGCAATTCAATTTTGAAACCCCCCCTCAAAATATTTTTACTACCCCTACACCCTATAATTGCATTCTAAGCAAATTTTTTTTTACTCAATTTGAAATGTTTTTGATAAATCAATTTATGTAAAGAGACGTAAAGGAAAACAAAATTTAACTTATTCAATTTTACAGATTCTTCTATTAGCTTCTCGATGATTGATGTTAGCGATTTCAATGCCACAAATATTTATTTCTAGAAAAATTCAGGGGCCCCCTGCAGAGATGTATTGTTAGGACTCCGATGCCTTGCATCGTGTTGCCTTAAGGTAGCTAGCTACGCTTCTAAATCCATCGTGGTCTGCGGAACAGTCTATTCATATCATTCAAAATATGACCGTTAGGGTAGCCACCTGAATAACTAACATTATCATAAAAAATAAACATTGTTGAGAGTTCAACTTTGAGGCCCTCTGAATTACTGAGGCCCCAAGCGCGCGCTTTATGCGCCTAAGTGGAAATCCGCCACTGCTTATATCCTCCGAAAGCGTTCCATTAACACAAGCATAATTTATATGTATAATTTGCAACTGATTTTAGGTTATGTAAATTTCTTTGACGAAAAAATTGTTCATACACTTTTGCGTTTACATCAACATGATATGCACTGTATTTATATTTTATAATATAAATAAATCTCAATATTTTCCAGTTTTCTATCATCTTTGTTACGAGGGTGCTGTAAATTTAGACAACATCACCGAACTGTCCGAAAGACACGCGCACGAAGTTCAAATAATGGAATTTGGACAAATACCGAAGCAAATTTTCACATCGCCTCACGTACGAAAGATTCAATTGCGTGTAGAAAGACCTTTAGACTCTAGCGGAAACAGCTTAGATCAGACCAGCCCCGTGCCCAATCTACTTAAAGCACTCGCTCAAAGATTTTCTTTACACGCTCACAAACAATGCGTGAATTGTGTTATAATATCGAACGATAAACAACAATTGATATCCGTGGGAGGAGACGGTCTTTTGAAATTGTATACGTTGGACGAAGGAAAGCAGACGAGAAGCATGAACGTGAGGAGCGCAAGACCGTTGAGCTCATGCGTTCAACTGAACGATAGCACCATCATCTTAGGGTCGTGGAACGACGAAATGTAAGTCGCATAAAATGCAATAGAATGCAGCTGACCCAGAATTTTCTTTCGTTAAATAAACGTTTATTCATTTTAGTATAATCTATGATTTAGATTATGGGCGTATTGTTGAGAGTTTCAGAGCACACGACGACGCAGTCACTTGTTTAGGATGGTCGTCCAAAGGTAAACATTATTGATATTAAAAACAATTGATTTATAATATTAATTTAATTTTACGTACTGTTTTAGAAAATATATTAGTGTCGGGGGGTTGGGACGGCATGGCGAGAATTTGGGAATCGTTTGACGAGATCGCCAAGGGTTCACACAAAGCTCTCAGTGGATTAAAGGCGGAGATTGATCACGATTCAAAGGTTATGAGCATCGCCCTCAATAAGGCTGGCACGTTAATGGTAACTGGAACCGATGACGGAGTTGTTGATCTATGCAAAGTGAATTCTAGATCGAATCCACTGCGTTTGGCGTGTCATAAATCGACTATAACCGGAATTTGTTTTATATCGGACGAAAAGAGACTGGTAATCTGCAGCACCGACGGCGAATTTACGGTCGTCGATTTAGGCGTAAATTCTAAAGTGAGTATGAAATTAATGTGAAAAATTTGTATCTTTTCGACTAAAAACCTAAATTTCTTGAAAAAAAAATGAGGGTGCAATGTCTTCTGAATAAGTAGGGTGCTGTTTTGATTTAAGAAATCCAGTTATTCACAGTAGAGTTTATTTTTAACAATATACCCCAGATTTTACGTTTCATAATAAAAGGTACCTTTATAATCCTCACCAAAATAAAGGAATACCTTCCAAACTGTGTTTTGGTCGACGATCATTGTTTATTACGTTTTATGTCATTGTACAGTATACTTTTGTTGTCGCACGTGACAGTTAAATTAAAAAAAGGGTCGGCAGAGAATCGTATCCTGAATTGTCCGAACTCCTTTATTTTTTTCTATAAGAACCTATAGTATCAGACCTTTCCTTTATTTTTCATGTTTAGTTAGACCGAGTTTAGTTAGTAGTCGTATAGGTGTCCGACGAAAACTATGACTTTAGGGAATTCTTTATATCACTGGCTAAGGAGTATGTAAGAGGAAGAGATCTATTACCTCCATAAAAATATTTATGTAGGTAGTTTGGTGCAATGAAATGAATTCATTTAATGCCATCTATCCTTCGTTGAATAAATATTTATAGAACTAATTATATAAATCCAAGTTAAATAATATTAAAATTAGTCAGTGTCATGATTTGACACTGGAGGAAGAGTCAGAAACACAAGCATCAAATCCAATTTTATGGGCCTTTCATATCAGGATTCATCATATAGTCATAGATTCTCCGACTTATTGACATGATACTCGTAAAAAATTAAACGTTAAAACATAGTATATTTTTATTATTATTTTTTTCCAGATTTTTAGCAAAACACTTGATGAAGGATTGTCGTCAGCTGCTTGCGATAAGAATATTTTATGTCTCGGCGGCGTTAATGGTACACTTTACGTTTGGGATCTACAAGCCGTTGCTCAATTGTTCCAAATGAAAGCTCACGATGGTATAAATATACACATTATTAAAGTGTGTTACTCTCGGAATTCATAATTTAATCGTTTGTTTTGTTACAGATGCGATCAATAGTATCGCAATAGGAGAAGATTGTTCAGTAATCATCACCGGAAGTCAAGACTGCCATATCAAAATTTGGGATCCGGTGTTTGCTTAGAAAATATGTCAATACAAATTATTCCAAACGAAACTTGTTTCCGGAATATTTTATTAAACCGACAATTGATTAGCCTCGGCGCAATATGAAAAAATATTTTTTAACGATAAATTATCGTGAATTTGACTAATAATTATATGAAAAAATTACACCGATTTGTTAAATATAATATAATCTATGCGGTGCTCACCATGTTTTTAATGAATTTAATTGATTAAACTTAAGAGATTTTATTATAAATGCCGTATTTTTTATTCATAAAGTGTCTGATTAATTTTTAACGCAAATTTATACGATCTGAATCTAAACGTCATAATATTTTTCATGATTCAGATTGCATTAAAATAATAGATTATCGTTGTATATAAAATTATTATCGGTATAGAACAATTAATAATAATTATATTTAACATTCGCAATGAATCGACGTTCTTCCACTAAATGAATCATTAAATGATGCATAAAACAACGTAATTTTTGAGCAATTTAGTTTTATACTTAAAAATGTGATATTTATGTACAATGTTATTCGATGATAATTATTGATAATAAAAACTATTTAGATAGGAGGTTGGGTTGTATTCATTTTATCCCCTAAATGCATAATTTATTAAATAAAAAAATCTGGATATCACTATGAAAGTACCGTTTTAAAAGAGAGAAGTATCTTATATTGTGCCTATAATAATTCGGACATCTTTAATTTGAATATGTTATGAGTATCGATATCTTGACGATATCAGATGCTAAATATCTAATACTCTTCAATAAACATTAGATTATGATATCGGCACCGAGGAAGTAGAAGAATTAACCAATAGAGCCAAAAAATATCATAATAATTCAAATAAAAACAAAAGAATAAACAATAAAAAGGAGAATCTAATAATCATCATAGCGACAAGACATATCCAGGCTAAAAATAGACTCATCAGGGATTACATGAATGCATTGTATCAACTGAGCCAGAGTTGGATTCGAACTCGGATGGGATTCATGAAGTTCGTTAAATAAAACGCTAATTAATTTTGCCACAGTTCATAAAAGCAACAAAAGCGTATTAATTTATATTAAGAGATTCTTTTTACAGCACGTAAAAAAGGATCAAGTGTTCGGATTAAATATTTATTTAATAAGATGGAATGATAAAAACACAAACAAGATTATCCGCTGTATGTGCGGAAGATAAACTTGTATGAAAGATAAGAAACATCGATATAAACTTGCAAATCACTAAAACGGTATTATCAGAAGTTTCATCTGAATATAATTTAAATTTACGATTACTGAATCGCTTGTTTGTATCAATTTTAACCTAGCCGTGCCGACAGGGGTCTATTTGGGACCCCAAGTTTTTATTTCCTCGAATAACTCTTTTAATATAAATCCTACACGTCACAAACTTTTTGCGATTGTCTAAAAAATCTAAAGAATAAATAATCATTGATCTTTATTGTCCGCAATTGGGGAAAAAAATAAAAACAACATTCATTTATGTTGCAGTGAGAGCGATGATTTTTCTCGCTCGCATCCGGTACGATGTGTCATGTGTGATAAAACGTACGAATTACACGTGCTGCGAGTGCTCAGTCGACGGCGAGACATTGCCGATTACGTTTCATATTGATTAGTAGAAAAATCCTAAATATCGACTAACGATGAAGAATTCATCAAATATTGACTTGAATGGTTGGGGTCTATTTCCATTATAAATAGACCCCCTTCGGATGATGCAGTTGTTTTCGACCGCACTAATGGATCGGTTAATATATGATATTTTGCAACTGATGTTTGCCGAATCCTGATAGTGTGAATAAAATAAAAATCTGAAATATTTTATTTAAATAACAAAAATTAAATGATTTTTTTGGAATTTACTTTAAAATTAAAGCAAATAATAAAAGAAACAAAATTATATTTTTATTCCGATACATTAATTTCTGCAGATAAATTCGTCCGACAGCAGAATTATGAATGTATGTAGGCTGACGATAGTGATGATGATGACAATACATTCATTCGTTTTGATAAAAATTCAAAAACAGATCCTACACAGTTGAAAATATTCTAAATACAAAAATTTATCATGTAAAGCCAATTATTAATTTTCTTCATCGGCTATTCTTCGTATTTCTGGTATTTTATAATTTATCAGTTCCGTTCCTTAATCGCTGCTTCTTGTATATGTGTATTCTTCAATCAGTGATAATATCTAAGATCAAATTATACTGCAAGTTAGACATCTCGTCAAAAAGGATTAATAATTGATTTATTAAAAATTTCTAAAGTAAAAAATTCATAAATAAATAAAAAAAATTCTTCAAACACAACAGTCAACAATAGCTAATTGATAAAAATAATAAATAACAAATATATTTAAAATAAATATGTCATAAAACAAACAAAAAAACCAACATGTTCCAGCGAACTACTCGTTAAATGCTCTAACATACGTGATAATGTCAATCAATAAGTACGCATCGCCATAATATTTAATACAAATTTATTTACACGATTATAATGTAATAATAAAGGAATATACAGATGTATAAAGCAATATTTATGTCGAAACTGTCTCTACCATTGTCTTTTTGATAATTTCACCAAAATTTTCGTCGGCGTCGTTGGTCTGCGATCGATCATCGGCGTGCGCCGACGCAGCGGTCGGATCCGCCGACGTCGCCGCGGCCGGATCTTGCGAGTCGACGTGTTCCGCCGACGGCGCGATCGGTTGCATGTTTTCGCCACTTTCGAAACCGGGATACGAATACCGTCCCTGTATCAACTCTGAAAATGATTCCAATTTATTACTCATCGGATACGCTGCGGAATTTAAATTTGTGTACTGATTCATTTCTTTCACTTCACCTGAATTTTCATAACAGGTGCTATCCGACGTTCTGTACACGCCGTAGTTGCTTATCGCGGAATTGTGATATTCCGGATTGCTCGTGCTGTCCTCGTTCTCTTGCAGAGCTGTCTTTGCACTGTAATCGTTCATATACATAGGATTATAGTGATTGAACACATTCGATAGTGACGGTTGAGCAAAATCTTCGAAATTCGTCGCCGAATATTGCTGCTGGCTTAAATAATGATTCGTTTCCGGATGCGATGGATACGAAAAATTGATATCGCAACCGAATCTCGATAATACGGACGAATTTGCCGACGTATTGGAATGGCCGATTGTTTCTGTGTAAGGTATTATTTTACCTTTGGTGATGTTCGATGAGTACGCGTCGATATGCTGATTTTGTTGCGAATTTCCGGCTGCAGATAATCTCGAGTTGTTAATATCGCCGCATTGTTCCTCGTTGTAGCCGTCTTCTCTGAACGCGTACAGATCTAACGAATCCTCTCTACATTGCAGATTCGATCCAGATTTCGTGACAGTCGTCGTGTTATCGTAATGCATATTACTAAACGCCACTGGATTTATGCACGATTCCGCTTCGACGTGACTCGTAATGCTGTTTCCGGTGTATTTGTTCGAAGGGTTGCTGCAGTTAATCGAATCGTTTTGATTAAACGAGCTGCCGACCATCGATAGTCGATTGTTCGCGTCGGCCCATTGATTTTGGTCGGTGATTTCGTTTTTTGGATTATTCTCTTCGGATTTCTTCTCCAAACCTAATCGCATAACCGTGTGAATGAAATGTGTGCGAACACGGACCGGATTGAATTCGATTCTGCCCGTGGTGTTGCCGCAGCCGTCTCTCGTACAACCGCACGGAAAGTTCAATCGGTCCACTTGGCATTTTATTCCCGCTTGACTGCACGAGCACGTTTCCGGATCGCAGTAGCCTTTGCAGCCGCAGCCACAAAACTCTCTAGACGTTCGAATATCGCGACATTCGTCCTTTTCGAGAGCTTCGATTTTTCTGACGCCGGCCGCTCGTAAGAGCGCGCGTCTCTGCCTCGTCGGCACCGGCTGAAGAAAATAATAACTATCGAGATCGAGCTCAGACTCCGATATTTCGCTGGGCTCGTCTTCGGAATCGCTGTAATCACTCGAAGACACCGACGAGCCTTGAAGCGAATGCCGCTCGCACCTCAGCTGCTGAATGATTTGCCGATGCAACCGCCTCTGCTCCGTCGTGTGTTCGGCCAACGTGAATTTCTGCACGTGAGTATGGCGCTTGGCCATGCCGAGCGTCGATCCGCCCTGCGAAGGAATGCAAGTGAAACCCTGCGCTCGAGGAAAATAAAATACTGTGACATCGTTGAACGTGATCCCTCGCTTCTTTTTAGCGACGGGAGCGATTACGTCGGAAATTTTTCTTTTTAAATTACTCTTAATTAAAACGGGATTGACGTCTTGATGCGTCGCATTCGATTCTGCATTGCACGCATCTTCGTTTTGTCTACCGATGTTTGTACATTCTAAATTACTATTATTTAATTCAAAATTGGCACTATCTGTCTGTAGAGAATCACTATCGCGTTTTCCCTCCCCCTTTAGATCGTTGAACGGCTGTTGTGCGGCCTGCTCTTCGGCGATTTCGGATCCGAGACCCGAATCGCTGCCGTCAGATCTATCCTGAGGTTCGTACTCGCTCTCTGCTATCGTGACCGGCTCGGCGGGTAAACTCCCCAGCGCCGAATCTTCGCTGTCGGCCGACGCCACATCCGTTTTATTGTCTTCGAAATCGCACGCAACATCTCTATCGACAGAGACTACGTCCAAACTGTCCGTCGAATGATATTTGATATCTATATCACTTTTAAATTCGGATTCAAACTTATTATTTTCTACATTGTCTTCGGAATTCGGATCGAATGTACACAATAATTCACTAGTTTTTGTAACGCATACAATTGTACTATTATCTGAATCATTTTTCACATTTAATGCGTCCGATTTTTCACTTTGTGCTTTGGTATCATTTTCACCAATGTTTTGCACTAACGTTAATAAGGATGCAGGCGCCGCTGATAACGTCGCATCTTCTGCATTTTGGATCTCGGACGTCGACGATGAATGTTGTTCTTTGAGCAACTCCGTTTCGCTCATGTTGGTCCCCATCTTGTGCGAATTTATATATCTGAAACGAAATAAACATAAATTAATGTTGATCAACGTAAACTATGTAGGTAGACATGGGAAGATTTAAATCTTATCGATGAATCTAATCGAAAATAATGCAAGATGCAATATATTTACAAACAATTCAAGATGCACTCAATATTTTTACATTGTTTCGATGTTGGAAAATATGCATTTCCATAAATAATGACACATGTGGATTGTGACTTTGGTCCTTTTGGTAGGCGCAACAATACCGTGATACTTATCACGTCACGTTTTATATTTCTCATTCTGTGAATCATCTCAACATTCCTACATCACCGTGAGCCAGTAAGTAATGTGATCAATATCGTAAAAAATACAGAATGATTCAAAACCGAAATATATTCTCACATAATACTCGACAAAGACGATGGAAGATGGATATCGAATATGCTATATGGCTGATGTTTCACGTTTCAGCTATAAATAGCGCGTATTCATATTTTAAAAATCTGAAACTAAGACGCATTGTTATTTTTTCATCATTTTGCATAAATCGTGATTATATATATATAGATGATGATTTTTATATAATATACTTTCGAATTTTTTAAATAATTAATGCTGCATGTAGACGAAATCGAAACGAGACATGCATGAAATTATCAAATGTATGCATCATATGCGAAAATAAATTGATTTTTCATAAATCTGTCGATTCAAATACACGTTAAATATAATCCCTGCTAAAATAGTATGCATTTAATGTCGAAACGCTATTTTTTAGACATAAAAATATCATTTGAAGAAGCAGAATCGAGACAGTAGTAGTGATTCAACGCCGGTATGGCCATTGTATGCTGATGAGAGCGGATGGTGAGCGCGTGTCAACAACCTCAGGAAAAAATACACCACGAATAATCAAACGCGATTGAAACCTTAAAAGTTAACAAAACACATATTTCATCTTGATATACTCTTAATAAGTCGATGCATTCATCTCGCATATTCGGCGACGCCACATGCGATGCATTCAGTTAAATGTGTTATGGCCAAACGCACGATGGCCTCGTTTTGAGCTGTTATGGATTTTATTTTAAAAATACAGCGCGCGCTGTCAGTTTCGGCGGCGATTTTTAATACTGCTAATATCAGAATCATCTTAAACTCGACTGGACACATTCGAATATTGCACGATTATATTCAAAATGTATGCCAACAAAACGGAGTGTTATTGCCAACTTAAAAAAAGCTCGCACGGCATGCGCGATTCATTTGTTTTATTTAATAAAAAAAAAAATGAAATAAACAATAATGTTTCATATAAATATCGGTATTTTATCTTGTGTTTTAATAGATTAGAAAAAATATATATATTTAACTCCGTTATCTCAACGCGAGTATCGTACGCTCGAGAAATATGGCAATCGTATCAACAAACAACAAAACGCCACAGCATTATCAATTCGAACAAGAGCGACGAGTAAAGTATTGTGTTCGCATTCAAAACATCAACATTCAATATATAATAAGGAATAAAATGCGGAAAATCATATTCTGCAGATTTAACACTTCGATTTGCAACGCATAACGTCAATAACCTCATGCATTTCATAAAAAAAAATCAATCATCGCTTATCCACTTAAGATATTATAATATACAGATGCATAACTGTACATTAAAATATATTCGTTTCGTTCAATTTTATTATGCGTTTAATTACTGAGCAAACTGGAAGACACCCCACGCATTGTTACGGCCAAGCGATGGGCATAAAATAATTTTCAGTGTTGCCAACACTCAAATTCGAAATCCCTCCACTGCGCAATATAAGGTAAAAAAATATAATATATTCAAATGAGTAATAAAATATTATTTCAATTATAATAACGTCACTTTTCTAAATATTTATGACGTTAATTTAAACTTTCATTAGAACAGGTGAATACATAGTTATTTCACATAAACGAGACACGTCGGGACGATGTATAGTACGAGTTGATTATCGCCACACCAAAGCCACACCTCTGAAGAAATAGCAGGGCTACCACTCCCAGGATGTTGCGGGGTAAAATAATTTACAAAATATTCATTTCGATCATTTTTTTGTAATTACAATACGTCAAATACTCGCCGATAATATGATATAATCGATGATTTATCATTTTATAGTAAGATTTATATCGATATGTTCAAATTTAACATTAAATCGACGACCGTGTTCCATGTTATGAATGTCAAAAATCAAAATGAGTCATCCATGAATCAGGGACACGTGGCAGAATGCAAAAAAGTGTTAAACGCTAAAACAAATTTGCGAAATTCATATTTTTCATACAGCACCGACTTGAAATAACTTGGAGGTCAACTGGTCGATCGGCATCGCTCTGCCTGCAGGCAACTCGATTAACTTGGAACGTTTACGGCGACCCATTTGATGGATAGAGACGTCCAGAGGGTACTTTCAACCCTGAACGTCGGCAATGACAAAGCGGACGATTCGTCATTCGATTAAAACAAAATCGTATGGGAGGATGGCGTTGAAACGCCAGTCGAGAGTCGAATTTCATCAGTTTTCATCGATTTGAATCGATTTTAATTAAGTTACCGACACCGTAACGAAGGGGCGAACGTCCAACATCAACAAAAACAGATTGCGACATTAATTGATTGGGTCTAAAAATCATGTTGATTGGAGAACTAATGAATAACACACATCAACAATCGAGAAATGTAAACATATCCGATAAAACTCGCAAAAATAGAGATGGAAACGCTTCCTGATTTAGAGCAGTTTTCTATAGCGTGGACAACGGTTTCTCCTATAGCGCTCCCTTCCAGAGAGCCGTTTTTAAGCCCAATTACATATTGAATATATAAAGATATAAATGTTAATGTCCTTTGGTTGACAACAAAATTAACATGCGCGCATCAACAACCTAAAACTAGAACAATGTAATTTAAAATATATATGAATGATAAAATGTTTGATGTATTGATTTTGTTCAATTTACAAAATAAAATTTAAAAAAAATACAAAATTTTGTATGGGCGCCTAGTCTTCTATAGAGCGGATTTTTATAGCGTGGTCCTTATATCAGCGCTATAGAAGGGTTGACTGGATTATGCGCATGCGCAGAAAAATCAATATTATCATTTAAAGTGAAAAATATACAATTTTTCGCAATCATGTTTAATTTTTGTTACTAAAATAAATTATTTCAAATGCAATTGTAGATATAAAATTATCAGATAATATTATTAAATAATAATTTGGCTCAACTAAGTCAATTGTTGCGTATTTTAAACCGGTTAAGATAAGAATTAAAGCATTATTTATATTAGAAAATTATAAATTTATAATTTAAACGACTTTACGATACAAATATACGCATATTTGACATCGAAATCTACTTATTTATTATCGAATAGTCGGAATCTAGAAACTCTAGTTTCATATATCGTCGTCTTGGCAATTTGCGCATGAGTCTCTCTTCCATTTCTGTCGTATGACTGACATCCTATATTTTTTCGTTCGGTCTTTTGTGTAAGTTTTTGTATCGGTCGAATTGTCCGAGTCAACCCTTTCTCTCGTTGCGTTCGTCGGGTTATTTACCTGTGGAGTTTTTTTTTTCCTCCTATTTCTTCGCCGGTCTCTCGGCGTCTTCTCGCAAATCGCCGTCGGTATTATTACGCGGTTGCAAATCGCGGCGATAAAAATAACCTGACAATTTTACGTCATAGGTATTCCGCTTAAATTTAGATAAAATATGGTGAACTTCACATTGGCACCGGAACCGAACGATCTGCATTGCAAAACCGAATTCGGCAGATTTGAAAAAAAAAATCGAACAAAACTAGCGCAATCTAAACTTTCCTCGTTCCGAGGGTTAAGACCCTCGAACGAAGCGCCGGACACGTATTTTCTCTCTCTCTCTCGGTCTAGATTTATATGGGTCAAATTATTAAAAATATGAATAATCAATTTTGTATCGAGGACAGACGAGACGTCGAACGACGTCTCGTCGGCGCAGGGCTTTCGATTAAATCGTGCGCGTCGGACATATATATATATTTATATAAAATCGCATGGACGTTAAAAAAGTTGTTTCGACCCGATTTAAAATCGCGATCGGCATGGCCGATTTTCGATTCGTTTGTTTTTATTAAGCGATAATCGCCATTTTGAATTCAAGATGGCGCTCCAGGCAAACGTCATAGAAACAAATAAATATATTTTTGGATCGGGCCGGATCCCTCTCGCGTTAACCGTACTCGACGTTCCGTCGCGACGTGGGACGATGAAAAAAAAGAGCCACAACAAAGTTCAACTCCTACGCAAAGCTCGGAGGCTTTAATTCCAATTTCGGCGCGTCGCGGGGATTTAAACATTTTTCGAGACCCGGACCTCCGCAATAACGAGATCGTTCCGGCAGGGGTAGTCTAGGAATCGGCCGAAACTCGGGCGCGTTTTGTTTTCCCCCCCCCGCCCGTTGCGTTCTCTCGCCATATGCATCGCCGAAACCCTAAAGCGACCGAAACAGTTTAAGGGTCGCGGACGGATCGTTTGTTTTGAATCGGCGCCCGTTCGGACGGAAACGTTTCGCACACGCTCGCCGGACGGACGTCAGTTATATTTATTTATATGCGTCGACACAATTATGCACAACGGAGCGGACGATAAGCCGGCGATTTTAGTAATAATTTTAAATTACGCGGATCGTTCGATTCGACTGGATCGAAATTTATCGACGGATCGTGTTTACAAAAATAGACGTCGGCGACGCGCGATACACGCAAAGACGTTCGGCTGACGAATAATTTACGACGAAAAAAATATTTATCGGTATTAAAATCGAGTCGTCGTCGGCCGGGGTCGAATACGGCGGGCGCGGGCGCCGCGGGGTTGAGCTTCGGCGAGAGCGGACGCGGAGCCGGGGGTTGAATTGCACAAATTTGGCGCGGCGATTCAAATTCGCGTTTGAAATTGGCGCAATTTTCAACAAATGTCACTCGCTCGCAACATGCACACACGTATAGGGCGACCGGCTCGGCGTGTCGACGCACTACACAAAGGCGGAGGGTATCACCTGTGTTGTAGGTGTAGGTGCGGTGTAGGTGTAGGCGAGGCTCAGCTACAAGTGTCGGTGTGGTGTGCTGGCGGCCCGGCCCGCCGCTCCACTGGCGGCCGCCGACGGCTGGCAGCGACTGGCGGCGGCTCGGAGTCGCCGTCGCCGTACGAGCCTCACTGCAGCGACCGTACTGCTCAGTGGTACGAAACCTTTTCGCCGCCCCGCGACGTTGCATTGATTTATTGACGAAACGAGCGCAGAGAAAAAAAATACCAACATACCTACTAAATAAATGTTCCTCATCACTATATTCGACGACGACGCCATATATGCCCCCGCAATGCGGCTAAACGCATACCTCGATATACGGCCATTCGATATACGGCTTTCGATCCTCCCGCACATGACGATTATCCAATATCCTTCTATTAAAATCGACGAAAATGTATATTTATATATATTATTTAATTAAAAATCGATGTTTCGCTATACGGCCGAAACGTTTTTTTTTATTATTTTAATCTAATTTTCATATAAGAATTCGCCGTATTGATATATACTCTCTATATACCCCCGACTATCTTTTTACGCGGTTTTAAATTAACACGATCCCCTAAAGAAACATTTCTTCAGTCAAAATAGCCCGCGACCGCCGCGTTAAAATGTAAACAAAATGGTAAAATTTATCAACTAACGGCTACTTTAATTTGCGAGAGCTTGCAATTTGCTTAAGTGTTATTAACCGATCCGTCACAGAGGCTCGAAACCAACGGCGTTGACCGATGGGGTCTATCTAGTATGAAATGGATGTATAAAAATAGACTATTCTAAGAATAAAAATTGTTATTCGTTATATATATATATTATTAGAAAAATCCAAAATATCGATTAGGTTTTAAATTTTTCTACTAATTAATGCGACGCGAATGATAATTAATTATTTATAATATGTATTCTTTAGACTTTTTTGGACAAATTGGCATCGGCGCGGCTAGATTAGCCTAGATTTTCTCACGAACGGGCTTTAAAATTCAAACCTGCAGATTTGTACGGCCGAATGTCAAGAAATATATAAACAATTTACGAAATAAAACGCCCAGAAGTCGATAACAGATTTCCTAATAATAAGAAATTCGATAACAGGGGAAAGCAATAACAAAAGAAAAGCTTCATTAGATGGCCTAACGCGTTAGACGTGTAGTTAATATATTTTTTTTCTTAATTAAAATACATATACATATGTATAGATAATATTTCTATAATATCTTTATCTCCAATATTTTCTATGCCATAATGTTGTTCATTTTTAAAATTACTTTATTTTTTTAAATCTCAGTTTTTAGATGAACGTATCTACCGTGTAAAAAAATGTATATATTTTTATGGTGTACACAAGGACTGTTCTCGAAATCAGCAGGATCTTACAAGCAAAGTTGTTCAAACCCATAATGAAATAGTGCTATACAAAACCATTAAATCTTCTACTCGGAAGACTCGATGCGTGACTGAAAAAATCGAGTTACTTCGAAATAAAAATTCCCCGTCGGACATTCGATCGTCATATTTGTTAGGAAGCAAAAGCTGATCTTGTTCGGAGAGCAATATACAAGAGATCCAAAAGCCTCCCGAGAAAACGATGACTCTTATGTCTTAAGATACTGAATGCCAGGGATTGAAAAACCACCGCCCTAGATAGATCCAAATGGAGAAATACATCGTCATTGAGGCCAAAACTCACGAAGGGTTTTATTGCCAATAAATCATCATCATATATTTTTATAAAATGTATTTATTTATGTATAAAATCCTTTCGTAAGATACACAGATAAAATAAATTCGCATGATTTGAATGACTTTCGAATTAATCGGCTAATTGAAGGCCTTCTAGAATTGAACTTGCAGTTAATAGTATTGCAATTTTATCGACTTACTATGAAATAACATTTATGGATTTTTTTTCAATTCGATTGAGCAAAATATATATAAAAAATAGCACGGCTCTTTAAAATACGGTGTTATTTCGAATTCGTGCATTGTCGCAAACAATATATAATATAATAAGGCGGATTGTAATAGTCGTGCATTATCAGATAAATTTTGCAACACAAAAATGACTTAATAAAACGATTGTTTTTAGATAAGAATTGATGCATCTATGGAATCAATATAATAAATTGCCGTAACACTGTTTCAGAGCGTTATCTCAGGAATCGATTCTTTCTTCTCTTAAATATTCATAAAATTAAATGTATCACGACAGAACACATTTTAAATCATATGTACGCTTATTAACGTATATTAAAATGTATCATCGTTTTTCATTGTACGTTCCAAATACGAATTTTTTTTTTTTTTTATCACAAAGCTCGTTATCGTCGACGTCCGTATTTTTTTATCGCAAGCTTTGCGCTTTGTCGAAAAACAAATTCAACAATCTGATAAGCGACAGATAGGCGTTCGAATTTAAATAAATGTACGGCGTTACCCGCGCCGACGGTGTGCGACCGCTGCAGCTCTGCCGGGCGCGCTCGCACACTACTATAGGACTCAAACTGGGTTCTGCTAATACACATGCTCGGAAAACCTGTAAGTTTGAGAACACACAATATTATTCAAATATAAAATCTATTTTTTATTTAAAAATAAAAACGCAACGCGACACAGCGTCGATAAAATATATAAATCGATTTAATAATGACGAAACGCATATTTGTGGAATATATTAATTAATTTATATTGATAATAATTCGTTTTTTTTATGTGTTTTGTGTGCGTTGATTTCGTGTGTCGGCCAGCACGTGCTGACCGTAAACGTTTCCGTTATCTACGTGACGTTTTGTGTGTAAAATTGACGTGGTCGCTGTGAAATGCGTGGCCGCTCGCGCGACCAATGTTCGGAAGCGCTGGTTGGCGGGGCAGGGCGCATGCGCCGCGGCCCGCCGCCGGTGACGCAAGGCGAACGTTGGTTGCGAGGCCTTGAACGTGCGTCGGTGAAAACGCCTCGGCTCGAATATAATTTCCACTCTAAAATATTCCACGGCAAACAATACGCCGACGACACGAATTCGCGTAGAAAGCCTCGACTCGGAGCCGCGGTCGGGATTTTATTTTTCGCGCTGGCAACACTGGCGATTTGAAATTTCGCAGGCGTGACCCCGCGGGACGTTGCCGATCGGCTCCAGTCCGCGACCTTTCCGCCGCTGCATGATTTGTTAATTAATGTTTGCACTATGGCAAGCTTTTAAATTGTCCTTGTATTAATAAGCTGTGGGGCCGACGCGCGACTTTCATTCGACCCGTAAATAATTTATTGATATATTATATTAATGAAATATTGCAATGAATACGAATAAAATATACATTTAAATGCAGACGTATAAAAAATATTTTTAGCGACAATCTTTTCGTGTGCGCGTTGCAAAGAAACGGAAGAAGAGACCCACAAATGGGATTATTTGAATGCGTCTGGGATTCTCAACTGTCAATATGTCGTTCTAGATTCGATCATTTTGAATTGCCTCGCAAAATACCGACGATTAGTTAATAAACGAATAGTTTAACGAGAATGCGATAATATGAATCACGTCCGGCAATGATACTTAACGCAAATTCGCCGGATATAATAATATTTAAAATAATTCTCAAAGTTTTATCGCAGTTTTATATTCTGTAGTCTATAGTTACAACAATTGTAACGTGATTGTTCTTGTTAGCCGTTAATGACCGCAGATAGTATTCGGACGGATGACCTTCCGCGAAATTCTAAGTGACGCTGTCACTATGGTCCTCGTCGAAGTGAGAATCGGATCATAATACATAAAAATAATCTTTATAATAAGAAAAGAAAAACGGAAGAATGCATATTGTCATGTACTCTTATAGCGCTCCCTGCTATAGAGCGGCGTGTGCGACAATCCCTCATACAGCGTTACATTTTCACAGGTTCAAATTATATATCTCATACTAAATATATAGCTTGGTTCCTATCTCGCCCCTATATAAGGGTTGACTGTAAAAAAAAGGAATACTTAACCTCGAATTTTGTATGAGTGCCTAGTCTTCTATAGGGCGAGTTTTGATAGCAATTGCTATAATAATTAGTACCCATCTCTCAATTTACACATTTTTTTAAGCACTGATTCTATTTTCCGAATGGGAACAATTTATATGTTTGTAATTTCAATGAGAAATTAGAAACAAATAAAAAAGCGCTGAAGAAAACGAAAGCAGCATTCGTTTTAAATTTTCCAGCTAATAAAAAATGAGATAAGAACGCTTTAACGTTGTCTAATGAGAGCGATAGTGAATATTTATTCGTTTATCTATTGTTTTGTGTTGTATCCTTGATCGTTCTAAAAATATGTATATAATTTTATGATCCGATCTATCGCATTCTCCCATTGTCTTTCTTTAATAAATGCATTCTGAAGGCGTATTTGTTCTGAATTTTAAAACCAGACGAAATTATCTCGGACTTACTCAAGTATTCCAGCTAAACCGCGGCCGGACTAACGAGACGAGAGAAAAAACTAGTTACTGACATTTGTCAGTTCAAATCTAAGACTTCATCAGCGGATTTATAACGAGGCATCGCTCCGCACGACGTCCGATTCGCGTCTCGGAGATGTTTGTTTACGTGAAATTACGCATACGTACCCGAATCGAGCGGCGCGATTTTTGTTTTATTTGTCGATGGTGCGCTGTTGAGGCGTGTCCGATGTCGAGGCGAACGTTTCCGCGGGCGGAAAGCGGAATTGGCGCGGTACGCGGACCGCCAGTTCCGCACTGGCGATTCGCGGTACTGACGCGTACTGACGGCGGCGATGAATCCCGCGTCCCGCGAGAGGTTCCGCGATAAAATGGCGGGCGCGGGCGCGCTCATAGACGTCGTCAAAGACCATCCGATCCTCTACGACCAGGAGCACGCCGAGTTCCGGAATTTCCTCAAGAAGGAGCAGCTGTGGAACGAAATCGCCATGAAGCTGAATGCGAACAGTGAGTGCCGCTTGTTTGATGTTTTTTTTCGCTAGCGAGCGGATCCTGATTCTCGGCCGATTGGGGCGACCAATGTTTCGCGCCGGCGAAAGTTATCGACCGCGTTCGGGTGCGGTGACCATGCGTTCCGAATTCACGGCACCGTTTGCATCGTCTTTAACAATATTTATTAAATTCAACGATCAATTATTGTTATTATATTATTATATATGTATATGTACACTCGACTCTTATTTTACACGGTAGATACGTTCCACAAAAAACCGTGCAAAAAAGGTAATATTCAAAATAAATTACATATGTATTTAATTAAGGTTCTTAAGATTTATTTCTTTATTTTATTTTTTAAAGACAATGCGTGATTGGCATTACAGAATAACCCAGGTCGCCAATCACGCAAGATTAAATTAAAGCTGTTGTTAATTGATGAATTTCATCATTTTGTTTACTTATTTAGGCATTTTTTGGTCGTGTAAAAAATCATAATCGTGTGAAATAAGGATTGAGTGTATATTGTATGTACAGTCAGCCCTTCTATAGCGTTTTCTATAAATTTCTACAAAATGCTAAAAATTTGAGTTTAAATTATATATTTCGTAAATTTATAATACATGGCCCAGTGAAATAAAGGTCAATGCTCTTTGATTGAAAAGGCATTTTGTTGAAAATAAAAAACAAATACTTAACTAAACACTCTTTTTAAATCAAATGCCATAAAATCCGATTTATGCTTTGTTACAATCTTTCTCCTCTCTCTGATCTATTGTTTTCTCATCACGCTATTAAAGAACTAAAGAATTTTCATCAATTCGTTAAACAATGTATCTCAAAATTTCACAAACATTGTACACCCAACTCTCGTTTTACACGGTTTCAAAATAACACGGTTTTAAAAAATAAAAAAATACACGATTTATTTGTTCTAACACGGTTTGTTTGAACTAAATAATGAATATCGCGATATGAAAAATGTCGTAGAAAATCTAATTATTTTCCTAATACGTAAAGATTCAAATGATATTAATAATAATTAATAAAATACTTTATTAGCTTCTATATAAACTGTCACTTTTTTACACGGTTTTTTTACCCGGATTTTGCTAGAACGTATCCACCGTGTAAAACGAGAGTTGGGTGGATATTAAATTACTTTCACAAAAAACACTATTCCCGTTTAATTGATATTGAATGCCATTTTTAATCAAGTCTTTATTAAATTTTGTGTGTGTTTTAGAAAATATATATTAATTTAGTCTTTCTTTATACACTTAATCTGAAAGAAAAAGTTTTTTTTCAGATTAAGTTCATTTAGAAAATACGTAACTCCTTAATTTAGCCATTTACAGTCAGATATAGCGCTGGCGTGTGTAACAAACCCTCCTATAGTGCCCCCTTTGCCCGTTTTCTATAAAACGCTAAATTTTCGTTCGAGGTAAAAGTCAATGCACCTTGATCGACAATAAAAAATAACAAACTAATAATATAACATGGTCATTTAAAATGTTTGATGTATTAATTTCGCTAAATTTACAAAATACAATTAAAAAAAACTTCACCCCAAATTTGACATGAGTCCCCCTAGTCTTTTATATGGTGGAGGGTCGATTATATATCATCACTATTTTATAATTGCAGTGTTGTAAGACGATTTTTTCTATTTTCGATCGTGTTGTAGGAATGTCGTGTCATATTTTTATACCAATACCAGGGTTTTTTCAGCAACTTTATTTGTTATATGCTCTATTTTTTTTTTTTACAAAAATTCGCTTTTTCGTAAGAAATTATTTCTTGAGTCGTATTATAATATTATAATTTCTTACATATATCATATTTATGAATTAATATACTTTTTACGCTGTCTGCTCTTCAGCGCTATCAGCGTCGTGTATTGTGTGGATGCGGGGCGGCAGCGGGGTGGGGGGTATCGTTGTTCAGCGCTGTGTTGCGCTTCGACTCAGAGAAGTCCGCGTGCTCTTCATTTAGAAAATAATACTCTAATCTATGCTTCAAAGCTTTCTAATGTAAAATATTTGTAAATATGTTTATATTATTTTACTTTTTCGCTTTTTTTTTTAAATATAACAATGATTTTTTCTTTGTTTCCAGACGTGGAAGTGAAAAAGAAATGGAAAAACATCCGAGACACATACCACAAGTACGCAAAATGCAAGTTGAGACCTAGCGGCTCTAAAAAATACGCAAGATGGCAATGGGGATCCAAACTGGAGGCTTTCATGCGTCCAGCGACGGTCAAGAGAAAACGATCGGATGCAAATCCGCCTAGCGGCGACAACAACGCCGAATTCATCGATCGATCGATGGCAGATCATCCGCCGATGGACAAACAGCGCTTCGAGATGAATCACGAGATGAGGTATGCTAATTCGGCGAGCGATATGTCAGACGCCGAAAGCGACGAGGCAGCGCCCTCAGTTTCCATGGCGATGGACGAATCGCGAAGGATTGCAGATCACAATCCGAATTTTCTCTCGCACGGCAATGTGAAACAAGAGCCTCCGGATAATGAACCGATTCCAATCATCGAAAACAACAGTATGGATGCCATAGACTTGTTGTTTATGAGCTATGCCAAGACCGTCAAGACATTTTCATTGAAGCGACAGGCGATTTTTAAGATTCGCTTAGCCGAAATGATGCTGAACGAAGAGCTGCTGCATCTCCAGGAATCGTCCAAACTTCTAGTCAAACCGAGAAATCAATTTATGTAAACATTTATGTATATTTATTGAATGAATAAAATATTTTTCTTTATTATGAATCTCTCGTGCTGCGTTGCTGATTAATTGTTGTATGTACATGTGCTTCTAGAACTATTAATATATAGACATGTGGCAACGTGTTTGATTAGTTCTTGATTATATATTGTTGCATTGAAATTAAGTTATAATTTTATGGAAAATGCATCGATTTGTGCTTAGAATAAACAAATGCCGTGCTTTGAAAGACTCCCTCGATGCAGCATCTCGAAATAAACCGTCGAGAATAAATGTTTTTATTGATCAGACGTGCATTTCGATGCAAACTCCGTTCGAAAATGGTTTTGGCGATTTTTTAAAAAATAATCTAATCTGAATATCTAATGTCCGAGAGCGTGGATGTATTAAAAACATAATTTATGAAGCGATGAAATTATCAGTGAACGGCGCGCGCCCTCCTTTGGGAGCCATCGATCCACATTCATGCGTGACGTCTACATTCTAAGTATAGAAAAAGGCAACGCGATGAGTAAAATTTCACACAAGTATCCACTATTAATTTTTCTATATAAATTCATAATATTGCTACGTGGTATTAATTATTTTTCAATAATAATAAAAAAAAATAATACAATTTTTATTGCGATGAAAAAAAAACCCACCCGCATTTTACGTCACAGACAATATTATGTCTGATTTATGCGACCGAATATTATTTTTCGTTAGATTGAATATAAAAAAAAACGCACGAAGGGGGGGTTGAATACGAAAATGGTGGGTGGCGAAAAGCGGAATCGATTACGACGGAAAATAAATTGGCGGCGATTGTGTTGCCATCTATTGTCCGCCGGACGAACCAATTTACTTGCGAAGCAAAGATTAAAACCATCGTTATTTTTATATCGACGAATAATGATTTAATTTGTCCGATAGGATAAACCGACGCGGCCAACACACGACTATCGTCCATCTCGCAATATTGCATTTCATTCAATACAGAGTATATGACATTGGTATCGATAAACGGATATTGAGTGAAATATGTAATATATAAAAAAAAAAATATTAATTTTATGAGTATGAACAGAGATTCTCAACATTTCAATATATTAATAATTATTATCCATTGTTTTGAATTGATACATACAGAATATACAGTTTCTTTGATTTAAAAAAAAATAAACAAATTTTACATATTTAGCAATAAAATAAATATTGCATACAATTATTTAAATTATAAATATATTTATACTTAATGGTGGCATTGATTGAATGAGATAATTTAAAAAAATATTAATATATTATATATCAATTATAAAAATTGAAGACAAATATTACCATTGAAAATCTTTTTGAAGATTTTTTTAAATAGAGACCTTGAACTAAATATGAAAAAATTTTAAAAGGCAGCCAGGGGGAGGAGTAAAAATGTTGAATAAATATTTATTTGACGTACTAGAAGTTATATCCCGTTTTTCAAGGAAAATGATTATCGTATAATTCAAGGGGCGAATAATTTTTCATATAAATATCATATTTACATTTTTTTTCGTAAGCAAAGGCCATCCAGCCAAAGCTTAATGCAGAGATTGTCAACCGGTTTGTCGGAATATAATTTATATTCTATGGAATAAATATATTAAACTAAAAATAGGAATATATGACAATAAAGATCGGAGCTTAGTCTAAGATTTTTTATATGTGCTTCATATTTTTACACGGGTTTTATATCACGTATATATTGTATAAATATAAATATATTTGCTAATACATTCGATTATTCTTTTGCACGGTTTTTAAAATAACACGGTGTCAGAAAATGAAACGTTTTATTTTTTACACTGTTTTTATTGGTATAAAAATACTTTATGTAATAGGGGGCGATTCCAAATACACTGCTGAGCTGCAGCACCCCCAATCAAATTGAGATAAAAAATATTTTTATATATAATATTAATATATTTTCTATATGAAATTAAATTAATATTTAGTGTTACGCAGCGAGGCGAAGAGCAAGAGCGCTGTCTATTTTTCAGCGCTATTAGCGGCGTGTAATGGATGGATGCCGGGCGGCAGCAGGGTGGGGTAGGGGGGGGGGGTTCTCGTTGCTATGCGCTGCGTCACTTACTATATATTTTTTTAAATTTGAATCTTCCGCAGCAGCCTCAAATATTCTACTAATGCACAATGACGGCGACTACCTATTATAATTGCTTTGATATGTTAGCAGAAAACGTTATAGGAGGGTTTACTGTTTTTGTTTTCTCAGGAAATTGTAAGTTTTTAACAAATATTATTTTTTTTCGATGCAGCGCTTAGTTTTTAGACCGTTTTATCAGATTTAAAAAAAAATCTAGTTTTTATTCTCAAATTTATAATACCCATAGACTGATAGACTCGATGATGTAAAAGTAATATAATATTAAATAAATGTCTTTTAATACATAAAATTTATAAATTATACACATATTTTAATAAAAATAAAATGAATAGATTTTTTACACGATTACGTTAGTTTGTGACGAGACGTAAACAAATCTCATTTTCTTGATGATTATTATAGAAAATTCTGAAAAAAATATCGAAAAAAGTTGTCAAATCTTTATGTTCAATTTTTTGGCGATCCGCCCATTAGTCAGAGTGACTAACTAATTTAATTAAGCGTTGTTTAAAATTAAATAATATATTGAATACATTTATGAAAACCTCTCGTCTTTTATTTTAATAATATAAATAAACCTACTTATAATACTGTCGTATTTTTGAATAAAAAGTCAAGAAAAAATATATAATACTATACAAAAGGGGAGCCCTCACGTCACATGAGACACCTTTGGCCTCGACTCCCATTCGAGTGTCTGGTAAGGCCCATGAGCTCAGCGAGTGAGTGTCTCGTGGCCGGCAAATGATCAAAATAATCATGTCATTTATTAATTATATAATATATTCTTCATCGATAGCTACAACTTTCTTCCATATTTCTAGTAATTTTAATATGCTATTTGTACAAAAACATTTTAAATTCAATGAAAAATAGACATCGAGACAAAAATAAACATTTTTCACTTCTTTGATAATCTTGAAATTTTTGTCAGGTAAAAGTTGCTGTAGCGATCTAAATAAATGATAATCTGATGGAGCAAGATCAAGCGAACATGATGGATGAATAATTACATTCCATTTATATTCCGAGTAATTTTATCTGTATAAGGTATCATGTTTCTCTATTTCATTTTTTGGATCTTCTTCCTCGAATTGCTTATTTTAATCGTTCTAGCTCTTCTCTTTTCTCTAGCTCTTTTCTGGCCATATTTAAGAATTTTATAATGAATAATCCCTTTACAATACCACCATACAGAAAAAAGGTACCTTTTTGACCGTTATGTTCACACACCCTGTTTATGAATCTTACCAATTATTATTAAATGTTTTTACACTCTAGATCAGTGGTTCTTAACCGGGAGTGCGTGCACCCCCAGGGGTGCGGGAAGGTATTTCCGGGGGTGCGGGACAGTTCTAAGAAAATAATTATTTTTGTGATATTTGAAAAAACTACTTGATTTTTTTCAATGGCTTCGGCCAATTGTTTCTTTTTTGAAATGTACATATTTTTTTAAATACACAATATACTTCTCAAAAAATGTATTATTTAAATTAAAAAATTAAATGGGGGTGCGGGAGACCTATTTTCAAATTCAATGGGGGTGCGGAAGACCTATTTTCAGATTCAAAGGAGTGCAGCTCACTCAAAAGGTTAAGAACCACTGCTCTAGATTAAGAGTATCTGACTGTATATACAAGTTGTAGAATAGATTATGTCGAATTTGCTTCAACTTTAATCCGTATCACCTTAATTTTGATTTGTTTGATTTGTTCTAAAAACAACTTTTAGCTTAGAGCCTAAAAGTTGTAATAAATATCTTATTCCTAGATACATGCCCTTTTCATCCAAAAAATTTAACACTTTAGAATATAAAATTAGGCTTTTCCCCTCCAAATTGTACTAGTGAATTTGCAACTAATAGACTTGGGAATAATTTGTGGCTTTAAACATTACTACTGCAAAAATCTGGTACAAATATTATTATTAAAATTGAAGAGTCGAGAAGATCCCAAAAATTGTAAGGTATATATTTTAGATGCAATGCATTACACTGTTAGGCATGGGGGTGAAATGGCCCCCATGGAAAAACCCCCATTTCATGGGGGTGAAATTGAAGATATGACGATCAAAACATGGTTTAAATAAGATGGAATCCTTAAGGACCAAGAAGATGAAATGGAAGATACTACTGATGAGATAGTGATGGCCCTAACCTCGTCTGATTATTATTGTTACAATCTACACGCGACAGCTCGGTTTCCGGTCTTTGGCTGGCGACCTGACCCGTATTCGAAGAGCCAAGATAACCCTGGAGAACGTCCGTTGCAGTCATGACATCATGGTTGCGACGGAGGTGGCTCCAGGTGGCAAAGACCCGCCTCAGGATTAATATGCCACTTAAATAAATAATAGTGATAAGAGCCTTGGCAGAGCCGGGTCAGAATCACTAGCAGAAGATATTATGTCGCATGGACATGGAGCTATATGGACCTGAACATTAACGTGATGATATCTGAAGTTATGGATATTGATGATATAGTGAATAGACACATCCTTTTAAATTTAAGATTTGTAATATCGAAAGAGCAGTACAAAAATATGTACCAATTTTTTTGTATCCCCGAATCTAAGTTTTCCCTCTAATTACGATTTTTTTTATGGGTCCCTTTAAAAACGTTAAAATGAGGTCTCGCTGTATGTATAAACAGATCGACAAACGAAACACGACTGACTATTGAAGGACGTTAAAAATTTTACTTTTTTATCAGTTAACCCAGTGGGAATTCCCAATTCTCGAAATTTTTGCGCCATCTTTTTGCGCTCGCATTTCTCAAGAGGGTAAAAATTAAAAAAAAAATCTGATGTATTAAGGGAGCCGCGGAAAAATAGCTTTCATATTAAGAAAGCCGTAAACTGAAAAAGAATGGGAACCTCTGAGTTAACCCCTTGAAAGATAAAGTGAACCCCTTATAAAGCCAAGAATAAAACCAAATTAATATCAATTTAATTTTTTTTCAACAGAGGACATAATTGTATTTTTTCACAGCCAACTTCACACTTAAGCCGCATAATCATTATATATTTGACAGCTGATATAGCAAGGCTTGCTTGTGAAAAATTTTGATTGATTCTATGCAGTAGTTGTTGGTTGGTCCTCTTTCAATATGGAAAGTGAAAAGCAGCATTTATCGGCATATTTTACTTTTTTACTATCGAAAAGGTAAAAATGCTGTTCAAGCAAGAAAAAAATTATCCGATGTGTATGGAGAAGATGTATTGACAGAACGCCAGTGCCAAAACTGGTTTGCAAAATTTCGATCCGGAAATTTTGATGTTGAAGATGCATCACGTTCTGGAAAGCCAGTTGAAGCTGATGAAGGCACAATGAAGGCATTCATTTATGCAAACCGGCGAATAACAACTCGTGAGATCGCTGAGAGATTAAATTTATCGAATTCGATCGTTCATGATCATTTAAAACGCTTAGGTTTAATCTTAAAGCTCGACATATGGATTCCTTATGTACTTACGAGAAGAAATTTGTGCCGTTGCGTTGACGTCTGTGATTTGCTTCTCAAACGTCAAGAAAATGATTCATTTTTGAAGCGCATCGTCACTGGGGACGAGAAATGGGTTGTCTACAACAATGTTAAACGCAAGAGATCATGAAGTAAAAAAGATGAACTGGCTCAAAGCACTTCGAAAGCGGATATTCATCAAAAAAAGGTGATGCTATCTGTTTGGTGGGATTTTAAAGGAATCGTTTTTTTTATAACTTCTACCAGAACACCATCAATTCTGAAGTGTATGAATGAATGATTCACTTAAACAGAAAAGGTAGGAATTCCCTGGATAGTATATACTACACGATATTCTCCAGATCTGGCACCCTTTGATTTTTATTTGTTCCTGTCTCTACAATTTTTTTTAGACGGTAAAACCTTTACTTCAACTGAGGAGGTCAAAAATCACCTGGATCAGTTTTTTGCTAGCAAAGAACAACAATTTTATGAGCGTGGAATCATGCTACTGCCAGAAAGATGGCAAAATGGTATTGGAATGGACAATATATAATTCAATAAAATGAAATTACTTTCAGAACAACCTAATAGTTTATATTCGATAAATCGTTGTTTTCTTTACTGGTGAGAGACATATCAGTAGCTAAAGGGTATGTTGAATATTTTTTAATATTTTTTTTTTCTTATTATTTTTTATAGCGTATTCAGAATGGTATAAAATACCGTGTAAAACGATTTGACTATAAATTTATTACGCTTTTACATCTTTGTTAATATGAGGATTGCATGAAGCCTCATCGGCACGAATAATTTACGTTAAAATTGTTCACTGTAACATAGTTGGCCCTGTTCATGTATTTTTTAACAATTTATAATTGGTCAATTTCCAGAGCCCTCGAGTCATTTGACCGGAGGGCGGCGATATCGACCGCCAGGAAAACCCTGGCCTGAGCGAAGTCAGCGACTTGGCATCATTAAAAATGAATGCAATTTTATAATTCAGCGCTGAAATGCACCGATGCATGTTTGCACCGGAGACATCAATATTAAATTGTCGTCTAATTTCGGCCGAGTTCGTCGGCACTCGGGTTTGATTATTGATCACGATAAGTGTGTTGGCAGCGACGTGTTGCTGACAGAAAATGTCAGTGGTTTTTATGTAAAAGTCTGTACGTTTTCATATTTATCAATCTGAATTATGTCAGTCAGCGAGGTAATTGAGCTGAGCCATTTTTTTTACTCTGGGGGAACGTCCGTTAAACGCAAGGAGCGGATCCTGTTTGTGCCGGAGGATCGGTTGCAGGGCTACGCCCAACTTGTTCTTGGTGTGACTTGGTGTGACGAGGGGTGAGATTGCGCCTGCCGATTCTTCTTCTTCGCCATTATACCGAGTGACGTAAATAATAATAAAATAGCACAAAACTAGTTTTTACATTAAGGTGAGTTGATTAATGTTAGCAGAACCAGTTCTTATCGCATCACAGAAGTTATCAGACATTAGGCGCGGTAAGTACTCGGAAGGGCGTTGATGATACGGAGGGGGTGGGGCTGAAATACCACCTCGTGAATAAATGTTTACAGATAATATTATATGTGTACAAATGTTATTTTATAATAATCTTTATTTATGAATATTGTTTTGCGTCTTTCAAAGTAAACCCCAACGGATACTTCAACAAATGTAAGTGTTGGCAAAACGTCGTCTTTTCGTGTTTTTTTTTAGTTCCTTGTTTAATCATTGAAGTATTATAGCAATTTACATCGAAAACTCTTCAGAAAATGAAATAAAATGTGTTTTGGACTCACACTATGAACCTATCTAAAGTTTATATAAATGCGTAGAGAAACATGTCCACTAATTTAATGTCAAAATAAATGATTTTCGCAAGGGTTCATAGAGCGCATCCTAAGAGGAAAAAAATTACGACTGAAATTTTGTAGAAATTATTAGAAAGAGATTTTTTTTTGAGCTTGTAAAGAATACTAGATAGTATGTTAAACTAACCGTGCCGATGGGGTCTAATGGGGATCGCAATGTTTTGATTTTTCTCGAATAACGCTTTTAATATAAATCCTAAATGCCACAAACTTTTTGTATTCATCTAAAAATGCAATAAAGAATAAATATTATAAATAATCATTGTCCTTTATTGTCTGCATTTGTGACAAAAAATAAAAACAATAATATTCGCTGTTGTTGCTACGTGCGCTATGTTTTTTCTCGCTTGCATCTGGTATGATGTGCCGAGTGCGAGTGATACGTGCTGCGAGAGCTCAGCCTGCGGCAAGATATCACCGAGAGCGTTGTCAATTACGCATCATCATTAATCAACATGACTAATTAAAAAATTCAAAATATCGACCAAATTATGAAGCTTATCATGAATAACTATTTTTATTCTAAAGATAATCCATTAAAAAAAATCAAGATATTGATGAAGAATTGGTTTATAAATTCTTTCACGAAATCGCCGTTATAAAAATTATAAATATATGCATGTTGAATGAAAACGATATTAGTAGAATGTACAGTCAACAGGAAGCATAGCACCGAAATAGGGACCACGCTACAAAAACCCGCCCTATAGAAGACTAGGCACCCATACAAAATTTGGGGCTAGGGGTTTTTTTTATTGTTTTTTGTAAATCGAACGTCACTACGATATTTACTGAATATGTAATTTAACCTTGAAAATTTAACGTTTTGTAGAAAAAGGCGATCTATAAGAAAGCACTATAGAAGGAACTGCCGCACACTTCCACTATAGCAGAGAGCGTTATAGAAAGTTTGATTAAACCAGACGATAATGTCTGTATGTATGATCCTTTCGATATTGAATGACGCATAAATGCGTCATCGGCTCATAACGATAGTTCCACAAATGACGCATGTTTAAGTCATCGGTTTGTAATGTGTAATATCTAAATGTATTTAAATAAATTTAAATATGTTTTTACATCATTCCAATCATTACGAATAAGTATCAGTGGTTTTCAATCATTATTTTAATATGTAATAATAAGCTTGTGTTTTAAAAATATAATATTAAAAATAGAAGAAGGCATTTTTAGCTTTTTTTGTAAAATTTGAAGGTCAATTGTCTTTTAGAAATAACTAAAATGAAGTAATATTTTTATTCATCATAAATTAATCATCCCTCATATGTTAGTTAGTTATGTATTAGTACAGTATATTTAGTATAGAAAATAAACTGTCATAAATGAGTAGTGTATTAAATAAATATTATAATAGAAACAAAAAAACTATGATAGAAAAGTATTAGACGTAGTAAAAAATATTTTATCTGGTACTAGAACTCGCGAAATTTATTGACGTTTTTTTAATAATAATTTAGATATCTCAATTTCGACATTATGATATGCTCGGTCTATTAAATACTTCATTGTGTCCATTTTCATCAACTAATCATTGAAATCGACCTCGCAGCGGTTTGATGGAAGCCATGGGAATTAATTTGAATATCGCAGTGATTTGCGCACGGTTTGAAAAGCCGAAGCTTTTAGCTGATGATGAAGCCTGTTCGGTTTTCATCCGGCCAGACTGAGCTCCCTTGTTTGGGTGGCCACTCCATCTCGTTTTCAGCAGCCCTTCGCATCGAGTACAACACAGTCTGTTTCATTTTTCAGCGTGTGTGTACGAGGGAAACGGAAAATGCCGCGCATACTCCGTCTGTTACTGAAAAGCTATGGGGCGGTTATGGGTCAGGGGTAGAAAATTTAAATATGTCGAATAATAAAAATCTTTTGACAGGTAAACATTCAGATATTTTTATATATATATCTATTAAGAATAATTGTAATATTAAAAGTCATTGTTCAATAGTGATATGATCCAATTTGACCCATGAAGCCGTATGAATTTCATTTAAATATATATTTATTTATTGATATATATTAAAAATATTAGTTGACTGTCACTTGTGCATTGATATATATTTATTTGATTCACTTCTGTTGTGCACGTGAGTGCAATTGTATGCGTCGAGAGAAATTTTATCTGAAAAATGATTTTCCCGCATATAATTCCGCAGGGCGTATGCATTTCTCCACATTCTCCGCCCCCTCCAACCAACATCCACGTCTCGCCCACGTATACCGATGAAATCATATTATATACCACTCTATCGTACGTAGTTTAATTAAATTTAATCTTTTTCATACGGCCAAAAACCAATATTGGGAACTGCACCCTTTGTCCTTCATTTGATCTCTGGCAGAATTAACCCCATCGCCCACCACATCCCACCCACCGCCCTTCCTGTGCTGGCGAATCGACGATACCTGCTGATATTCTATTTGTGTCTGAAACTTTACACGCCCAACTATATTTGTATAACAATCTGATGTTAAATAGCGATTTTATGCAGATTAAAAAGGCGGAGGATATAAAGGAATATAATCGTATATATCTGCGTTACGAAAAAACATGACTTTATAATTCGAAAGACATGAAAAATTACTACATTATTCGGATTTATAAATACAGACTTTACTGATATCTAATTGTACTTTTTCGCAAATTTTAGACGGGAATCTGTATTTTTATGGGTCAAGTGCGGTTTACTGTTTACTTTGTGAATAAAAACTGATTTTAATCAACATCCTGCACGCTAATAGTTAAAAAAAATGTATTAAACCAGAACTCATAGAGAATATCATGGAGTATTTCATAAAGAGTATCATGAAGAATATGTGAAATTTACATTTTATATAAAAAAAATCATGTTTATTCATTAGAAGTCTTTCCATTAGATACGTAAAACATTTGTGCTAGGACTTTTTCTAATATTCGTAGCACGGAATGTAATTTTTGGTATAGGAAAGCGTCATATTTTTATGCTTTTATCATCTTCGGGTATATACGAGGGTGGCTCATCCATATACACTGTGCAGCACCCCCAAGCAAATTGGGGAAAAATATTTTTATTTATTAATATTTATGTGTCTATTGCTTATGTATACAAAAATATAAATATAATTTATATTTATTAATCTGGTATTGGACGGATGCGGGCCGGTAGTGGAGTGCAGAGGGGGGAGGGATTTCGCCGCTAAGCGCCGTGTCGCGCTGCGATTCGGGGCAGTCATACTGACTCTTTATTCCTTTTATTTTAATTACTTTTTTCATGTTTAGTATTTCGCAGCACCCCTAAATATTTTGACTTATACAAAGGATGAGGCATGACCAACATATATTTTTCACATTTACTATTTATTCCCAAGTGAAAAATTGCTAAGAACACAAGCGCGTAAAACTTTTTCTACAATCAATGTCAAGATACGTCAAGAACAAGTGTACAGGCACAGCATAAAATATGCAACAGTTATACAACCAGTCAAATTGAAAAAATCCGTATATTTTATTAACAAACTTTTTATATGAATCGTTTTTCTATCATTTTCTTCATCTATTTCTAGGCAAATAGATAATTTATCAATATTTTTAATTTAAATTAGTATTACTTCGCGTAAAAGCAAAGCCGTTTAAAACAAATTTCGCGTAGATCGAAGTATATCCGTATTTGTATTCTACTTGCAAGTCTAGTTACAATATATATCTCAACGTTTGATTATATCATAAGAAATAGTTATGTAAATAGATTGTTAATTGAGGTTACGTTATTGTTATAAAAAAAACAAAAGAATCGATTCCACCCCCTCCCCTTCCCCAGTCTTCCCCTCTCCGTGAATTTTGACAGATTTGGTCGTAAAACTTTTTTCGGCGGGCATATTCGTTTTGCATGTTTGCCATTGTCGCAGCCGCCGGTGGTGTAAAAATATGAGCCCGTCGCCAGACGCTGAACGTTTTGTGGCCGGAAAAATGTACATGCCGGAATTGGATCCCGAGTTTGGTCGGCGGCAGTTCCTTTGTCCGTAGTATGGATCCGGCAGGCAGCGCTCCACGCGGTCGATAGGCGCACTACGGGGCGCGCGCAGCGCCTCGGTCGGTGGCTTTTTTCATATCAGATATTGATTTCGCCCTGTTGCGGCGCAGAACGCCAGCTCCTGGCCAATATTGCAAAATCGGTCCGCTCCGCCGATATGTTTATGCGAATGCCCAATTATTCAGACGTATATATTGTGTCCGCATTCATAATAGGGGGATGGGGTTGCGAGGGCGGAGATATGAATTTAATGGTAGTAATGGCGTGTAACGTTCCAACGCCAATCGCAAATATGATATAATTTGGCGGAAATTACTTTTTGTTTTGCGGTACGTATTACTGGCGATGACCGCTTGCATTCGCACGTTCGAAATAAGACGCGTAAATTTTGTTTCTGGCAACACTTGTCGTGCGTCGAGGGTTATACGAATAGAATCAATGTGTACATATGAAAATAAAGGGAAAAAAATGTAATACAATTATTAGCAGTCGTCTTTTATGCGGCAATTTTAAATGCGGTATCGAAGTTATTCGGCGTATCTCATTTAAATTCTAACTTTAAACACGGAAAATCTGAAATTAATCATTGATGGCATTGGGAAAGGGGAAAAATCAATAAAAAAACAAGGCGAAGGAGATTTGTCGCTAATTAAATTAGATGGCGATAATATTTATGATGAAAAAAAAGCATGATATCATTTCAATGTCAATGTCAGGAAACCTATGGACTTCTTTTCCTTCTTTTGTGCCTTGTCCGTTTTCGGACGTAGGCGTTCTACGGTCCTTGTTTTTTCTTCATTAGAGAATACAGGTAAAATTATCAGTTTGATAATTAAGTCAACCGGGACTGAGGTAAGCTAGTACCCGAATAGGTTAATCCTCCGGCGAAATATCTATGAATTCTATGAATTCTTTATAACGCTGGGGGGAACGTAAGTGTGGGAAATTAATTTCACTTACATCTAAAGGATCTTTATCGATTTTCTGTTATGCCTTTCATCCATCGTAGTAAAAAAATAATAAATAAACATAATTATCTGTGAACTTGGCGAATTGGAACAATCCTGGAGTTTCCAATCCGATCCAGATCCGAGGACAGATTCTCTCAATTTATATTAAGCCAAAACATAGCAGCCCAGCCTTACCCCTTTAAAGAACGCCCAGAAGAAACAAGCTTTATCCTAGATGGTAAAACGTAATAATTTAAATACCTAGGTTCATATTTTTATCACAGAAGATTAAGTAATATAGATATAGGATATTGAATTAAAGCCGCCTTGTAGAATAACTCAAATGGATCAGGTGTTTCTCTCGAGGACAAAATTCTAATCAAGCGTTTATGATAGAGATTGAGAGTGGCATTAATTTAAGGCAAGATCTGAGAGAGTTTACCATGCTGGTATTGAATACTAGAGAAGTGAATGTGTGTCATTTTGAAAGATTTTGATGACAAGAATTGGAGTGACAAGCACAAGTTACAAGTAGCAACAGTATGCGCTTGAAATGACTTCTGGAGAAACCTATGAAGAACATGAATAGAGTCATAAATGGAACTAGACATAAGATTATCACAAACTTCTGGTCTTTGACAACCAGTACCTTCCTCGACTACTTGTGGCCAGAAATAATCTCTAACGAATCTCCATTAAGTATTGGTCATTAAAACAAATAAAATGGCATCAATAGAGCTGAATCATATTTATAGGCAAACCTTGAATTAAAATAATGTAAAATGAAGTCTTGGAAACATTTGATAATGATGGAAGTAAAGACCATGGAGTGAGATTAAACGTAAAGTGTATGCTTCTTCCCAAGCTCACGCTTGAAAAACTGAGACAAAGAAAACATAAAATCTCACGGTTATCCGAGAAGAAGTTTCCCTCGTGTAGTCCAGGGCATTATAGAAAAAAATATAAAAATTAATAATACGTAAAAAAACTATAATAAATACTTTTTTCTCTTAAAATATTGAAATAATAATGACTATATTTTAATAATCGCATGTGGAATACATGCTGTTTTTAAAAAAGTGTATAAAAATCTATTTTTCGTAGTAAATATATTATTACGTCATTACCAGATCGGTTGCAATGTTGTAAATGTCTGCATTAAACTCATGGATACGTGTTTCCATTGTGTATACACGTCGGTACGTGATAAATGTTAAATGACACAACGATTGACGTCATAAATGTTATGTAAATCAACTATCGAGCCAAGACGCAATTATATTATATGCAATTAAAAATAAAAATATCGTATATTATTCGAAGAGAACTTTTAAGATAATCCTCCAAATCAATAGCTATCTGATATGAGTTTGAGAAACGCCAACGCCTAGTCTGACTTAATTGTTGTGTTATGTTAAAATATTAAATCTAAATGAAATATATGACGATTGAATATAATAATATAAAAAAATGTATATGTATTAGAAATAAATTGTTAAAAAATATACGTGTTTAATTGCCTATTTTGTTAAATGCCAAATATTAATAATATGGAAAATATATGAATATATAATTAAAAACAGGATAATTTTATTTAAATAGTATTTATGAATTTAATGTATGTGAATTTTAGAGACTTAATTCTAAAAAGAAATAAACACAAGCTGCTTGATTTTATATATTTTTTTACTGATTATTCTATAGTAATGAAGTATGGTTTTATCTTAACAATCATAATGTAAATATTTTAAATCCAATTCCATCTGTGTATTTTAAGATTTTCAAAAATGAAGAGTGTATTTGATTTTATATAATAAATGCTTTAAAATCTATCGAAAGCGTAGTGAAGCTGTATGAAAATCTTCTATACAATTTTCCGGAGCTTAAAATATTTTTCCTGAAAATGGTTCGAATAATGGCTAAATTTTATTACGATATCGCATAGATGTCGCTTATGAAAAATATATAAAATACACCACCTTTGGATGGTAAATACAACTTCTTGTCGAACTCGAGTTGGATTTAAATAAATAAATAAAAAGCGAAATTTCATCTATGCACCAATTTATTTTTTCAACAAATTCCATACACACACATATAAATATTTACAAAAATTATTCAGTTTCTTACCGACTAGATTAAATATAATTATGCAATGGACGAAAATTGTCGAGGGAATAAAAGTGATATATCTAATATATTGTAATATTGCTTACACATAATTGACTAGAATAATACATTAGAATTTAAAACATAATAATCACAATATACTAATTCATCGACTAAAAAAAATCACACGATCAATGGCTAGGATTATTTTTTTAACAATAGCGTTTAATGACTGATGGCAATCGTCGACACGATGCCGTTCATTTAATTATGATTGCTTCAATACTCTTGTTTGATTATTGTTGCAATCGAATCTCAGGAATCGGCTTGATCTGATGGCGGGCCCCCCTGTTCTGATGGCGCCATCAGCATTTGCTGCTGTTGCAGAAGCTTGGCGGCTGCAGGGAAGCTTCCCAGTTCGAATCCAGCCGGTGCAACGATTCCAGCTGCACTTGCAGTGCCTTGCAGATATGCAATCAATCTAAAACATATTTTTTAAAATTAATATCATGATAAAATATAATTAAAATATTGAGGCATACCTTCGTAATTCTTCTAAAGCATTGGCTTGCATCAATATATAATTTTTTGCTAATAATAACGTAGCAATTTTAGATAATTTTCGCACGGATGGTGAATGAGCATATGGAATTACACTGCGTAATTCATCCAAGGCATCATTCTGCAATTAAATTAATATATTTAATAATAATTATCACTGTATGTATGTATAACAAAAGGAATAATTACCAAATCATGCATTCTTCGGCGCTCTCTAGCATTTATGTTTAATCTAACACTTTTTCCTTGTCTACCCTTTTGTTTACCACCAGCTAATGCTGGATTAAGGCTGACGCTTCTCTGAGATTGAGGAATCCTGTTGATAATATTTAATTAAATATATTTTTCAATGTTATTTTAAGCATTAGTTTATTTTTTATTAAAAATAACCTGTGAGAATGATGACTGGCTCCAGCTTCCGGTCGGTTTTCATCATGTCCTGGTGCCATGGACGGCGGAGGGGGGGCTAGAGGACCTGGTGCCATATTTGGACCCCCTTGTAAATAGAAGCCCCCTAATCCCACAGCGCCTAATGGGGTCCTTCGTCCAGGAACGCTCTGAGGAGGGGAGCGTGTGCCCTCGCCGGGGGCCCACGGCGGGTATTGTCCTGATTGTTCCATATCTTAAATACGAAATAAATATATTTTATTATTAAAACAATAATAATAAACAATCACTTTTAAACAAAAAAATAAATAACTCACCTGTCGATTATTTTTCAAAACTTTGATATTATTTGGTATAATCACAGAATTTATTTTATTGCTAAAGCAGCTCCATTTATTATTAGTATTATTATTATTATGATAGTATCACAAGTTTATTATTATACGTCACTATTTATTTTATTTTCGGTCGTTAATATCGTAGCTCAATTATTTGTCATTGTTTTTGACAGCGTTTCTGGTGTTTACAGTGCGTTTGTTAATATTGTTAAATAATTAAATGTCGGAGCTGCGATGAGCTCGTACATCCGAACATGTCTGCCGGTGTCGGAAAGGGTGCGAAAAGGGGGCGCCGGCACGGGGGAGGGGGAGCCTAGCTGTGTGTGTGTGTGTACTTCTGGATGTATGTGTCGGAGGCTGGGTGTATGTATTACGTGTCTGTGTGTGAGCTAGTGTGCAACAACAACAGGGTGGTCGACGATTATCTTTCACTTAGGCGGGACAGTGGCGCCGCTTGCGGGAGGCTGCGGCAATAGGACAAACGCGGGACTCCCTGTGCGCACACACCCCACTCCAGATTATTAGGGGGATGAGGGACAAATCGGGGTGGATTCATTGCAATAACAGTGTTCTATACGATTAAATATAAATTAGAAAAAGATTATTAAAATCTAAATGAAAACGAATGAGAAAAGGGAAACTACTGCGTTTAACCCAAAAATAAGACTCGGTATTATTTTAATTTACGATCCAAAATATGCATTAGGACATAAGATTCCAAATGTTTTTTTCACTCTCCTAGAATACATAGATTTCTCCGCTTAGTTGTGATTTACCTGCAATATCATGACAGGTTGTTGTAACCTAGAAGCCATTACATTATGTTACCTAAAAAAAAATGAGCCGCCATGTGAGAAAATTTCATGGAAAGCTAATAATCTTACTTAAACTTAAAGCCGCGCAGTGAGAAAATTTTGATACCTGTTTCTGTCAGGTATCAAAATTTTCTCACTGCGCGAGAAAATTTTGATACCTGACAGAAAACTGATAATAATATTTATTATAATCAAATATTTGATTTTATTTAATAATGGCGACGCTTACCATAAATGACTTAAACATAATAATTTCAGTGCTTGAAATATTCCCCAGGGGGGCTGTTGATCATCGATGCCCTCCATATTTGGCTTGGACCACGAATGCCTCCGCTGTTAATCAATGCACTAGGGCTTATTTTTGGTGGATGTTTAATTTTTTATATAAAATAAAATTTGTAAATATCTATATATTAATATATAAAGAAGTGGAAGTCTTTCCCATGATGAAAGGATTGCTATTGCGCGACAGGGCTAATAATCATTAGCGACCAGTTACTTCAGACTCGTTTTGGGCAGATGTGCATATGTATGTCTGTGTATATCTATATAGGTGCGTGTGTGTGGTCGCTCGCCACTTGTCACTCGTGACTCGTTATAATCAGATAACGCCTTAGAGAAGAAAACAAACGAATACCGAGACAAACCTCCTCCTTCTTGCCTGGACACAGTCGAGAGGGTAAAATCCGATACCAACATGGTAGAAGA